>JANHGO010007412.1:0-20056 GCA_024606505.1 Aquila spilogaster | reverse complement strand
GGAGGTCCCCCATCACCCTAAGACACAGATTAAACCCAGTGTTGTAAATCAAGCAAAAAGATTGAGGAAAATAAACATGGACTTCTAGTGCAGGGAAAACTTAATACTCTCAAGTGTATAAAACCAGGATGAAAACCTCCCTAAAGCATCTCCACTTGCATGTTTCCTCATGTGCTCTTTCTGGTTTCTGACTTCCAGAAACAAGATGCTCAGCACAAGTAGAATACTGCAGTGGGCAAAGCAAAACTTGATTTCAAGGCAGGAGGGCTCCCCCCATCCAAATATCACAGAGAACCTGGCAAAGCTGCAAGTCTGAGGTGGTCATCAGAGTCTCTGTCTCTTGGAGAGAAAAGCTGAACCACTGAGAGCACAACCCAGCCATGTAGCAACACCAGGGGACACAGCCATGAGAAGAGTTTTCAACTTGCACTATCTATTTAGTTTGATTACATTCTAACATCAGAAGCCATAGCTAAATACACTGATAATCTAAATCCTATCTACATGAGGCAAGACAAATTCTGTCAACTTCATTTACTGAAGTTTAGACTTACTTGGTGCAAAACACAACCACATCCTGAAAGTCACAGTAAAGAGCAGTTACTAAGCACCACTCCTAAGCACTCGGGAACACAGCAGAGACTGTACCATTTTACCACGGAAGAAAAATCATGCGAAGTTTCAAACGTAGCTGCAGTTAAATTATTTGGATCTGAAACCTATGGCTGTCCTTTTTGACTACATCTCTGGTCTTTACCTTGCCCTCATCCTGCTGCGAAATGTGTAATGACTGCACAGCAGAAGACTTTTTCTTTTTTTCTTTTTTTTTTTTTTTTTTGAGAACATGACATGGTCATTATTTATGTGGCCTGGTATTAGTCTGTTTTTCTTTTCATCTTTATCAGACATCTATATCTCTCTCAGAGGTCTTGTTTACATAAAACAGCGCACTTGGATGCATGGTGCTTAATGAGTTTCTGTATAACCAGAACAGAGTGAGCAAAGTACGCTACTCTTTCTAATTATGAATCATTTGACTGCATTAAGAGAAAGAGAACTTCAGCAAATTGTACCAGAAAGCTTCTATTTTTTTATTATTATTATTTATTGCTATAAAGAACAACCATAAATTATGAGTTAGGACAATGTTGCTTTGGCTCCAAGCAGAAGCAGCAGGAAGAGAAAAAAAAAACAGCTGCACTCATATTTCATGCTCCAGGATCAGTGAGTGGTTCCTTCCTACATCTAGAAAGCTCAGCCAAGAATGGTGTAATAAAGTCAGTTAAGCTCTGGCCTGGGTGGGTCTGCCTGAACCAGAGCTCCCAAGAGCTCCGTTTTCCCTCAGATGCTGATGAGCTTTCAGTGCATGCAGTCCATCATATACCAGCAGCAGCACCCAGACAATCCATTACATTTCTATGGCTCTGGGCATTTTATTGGAAACTCTAAAACCTGATGGTTGGTTGGTATGGTTGAGACAAGTTCACTTCATCATCTGCACATCTACCAGTGTAGGGAGATGTAGCATTGTAAGCTGGCCATCCTTAGCACAACGTCCTCAAAAGCCTACACTGGAAAACACAACTTAGCCCCTTTCTCTAAATTTTACCAATTTAGTTATTTATAGCTGAGTTCTGCCCATAAGCAAGGCAAACAATTCAAATTGTTGTTACTGCCCATTCCTGTGGGTGAATGCTGAATCCAACCACAGGCTGCCATGTGCAGACTCCCACAAAGTCCCAGCACAGAAGCACGCCTTCTGCCAAGGGGCAGAACCAAGACCCCACTGCAGATGGCTCAGGCCTACTCAGGGTCATCTCACCAGTAAACAAAGCATTACCTTTCCAGTGAGAGCCACAGGGGCAAGAAAAAAAAATGGCACCTCCATTCAGGAAGTCCTAGATTGAATGAGATTTAGCAGTGAATAAGAACAGAAATACCATCCAGCAAATAGTAGAAAAGCAACTTGCCCAAACCAGAAAATGAGAAAATACCAGAGTATTATGTTGATACTTTAAAATGACTGCTGGTAACATATTCCTTCCTCCAGTGAAACTTCCTGTTAAAACTGCAACTTGTAATTGATCTTACAGCTAGATAAACTACCCTGGCTTCCCATTTGACTTGTGGAGCATTACACCTTCATTCTGATGTCAGATTGTTGGTAATATGACAAGCCACACCAAGTGTAATCACCCTGGAGTAAAAGACATCAGAAAAAATATGGGATATAGTGGAGAAAGAGTTAACCCAGTCATTTGTTAGAGAAAGAAAATGCTGAGTATTTTAGGAAATCTCTGGCTCTGCTCATAGGTATAATTTGGCCAGGACATTGTTGATCCCAGGCTGGGAAGATATCTTTTAGTGCTAATTACTTTGGGTTTTGTCTACATGCATCATCTTTTTTTAGATTAAGACAGGTCACTTTTTTATTTAACTACATCCAACTTTTTCCTCTGGATAATGAGTGATACTACGCAACCATGCAGGATTACAAGACATAATACACACTTGATAAAAGAGAAACAGAGAGATAAAAAGAATTCCAGATAGTCACAAAATAACATTAAAACAGAACTCTTATGTGTGCTTATAAGACTGATCTTGCCTCATAACTAACAGTGTCAGCACAGTGCAGATAATTCTTGGCATTCTTACTGAGTGAAAAACATAATACCAGCAATTTCCTCAAGAAATGCCACTTAGAAGGCTTGCAGTTCTTAAGGACTTTAGTTCAAAAGCACGGGAAAACAAAAGCCTGTAACTGCTACAGAAAATTTGAGTTACTGTTAGGAATAAGGTAAAGAGAAGCAAAGCGGAAAAGGAAACATAAATAATAGTAAACCATCAAAAAATTACTTCAAACCAGAATTACTTGGTTACATGTTCTTGAACGTCAGGGGTAAGTTCTTTACAGAGAGAGTGGTGAGGTGCTGGAACAGACTGCCCAGAGAGGTTGTGGATGCCCCATCCCTGGATCAGGTTGGATGAGGTCCTGAGCAACCTGGTCTAGTATGAGACTTGGAGGTTGGTGGACCGGCCCTATGGCAGGGGGGTTGAAACTTGATGATCTTTGGGGTCCCTTCCAACCCAAGCCATTCTATGGTTCTGTGATTAACGGAGCAAGAAGATACACGATTCTTCTTTTATTTAGGCTATGATTGAATTCAAAAGCATGTTGGGTGTTTCATATGTTCATCTTGGATATAGATGGTCCTGAGCAGTCTACTGTTCTATTTCAGTGCAGCAAAAGAATCCCAGGCTTTTCAGTCAAACAGTATCTTTATTTCTGCAACATACAGTCTGATTACTATAGAACCGCTGCCACAAGCTTCAAGCAACCTCTTCATTAAAACTATTTCCTATAGCTCCATAATCCACAATGCTTTTCCACGAAATAAGAGACTAATCACCACCGTACTTAAAAAATGCAAAACATTTTTGACATGCTGCATAATAGTACTTCCCAAACAGCGCATAAACCTGTCTAGTGGATTCCTCCTCCATTTCCTTGCTTTCTGTTATCTTTCTCAGCATCTTGTCTTGTAGAGCTCAATTTAGATTGCAGTGTCTTTGGGCTGGAGGCCATGTAAATCACCTATGGCTCCACACAAATATTAAGTAGCAGCAGAGCCTCACTTTGGAGCCACAAAATGTTTTCCAGACCCAAAGTCCTAGAAGTCATCTCAGATTTTCAGGCACTCTTAGGTGGCTGACTGAAGTATAGTGCTCTGCAGTCAATTAAATAAGGGAGAAGCGACGGTGAGGGAAAGGAGTAATAGTTCCAAAGCCCTCATGAGCATTTCTGCTCCATTGCACAAGTCTTCAAGCTACAAATTTAGACATTCTTGTGATCAGGAACCTATGAGTAATTTAGTTCACAACTTCTTTAAATGAAAACTTTAAATCCTGGTTCTATTGAAGCCAAAGATAATTTTGAACTATCAGACAGGTTTTGTGTCTCAGTGATGTGGTACTCTCACAAATGTTTACAATCAGAGTCTCCTCTATCATCAAAACTACTAATGCTCATGCACTGAACTTGGTGTCCTTTTCACAGTTGCCTTCCTTTACATCATTAGGATCCACAGGAAGTTCACATTCATCTGATAAAATTATACTTATCATTGCAAGAAGTGCTAAAAGTCCAAATATTACTAGTGTCTTCCAAAGGCTGTGGCAGAGAAAGGCAGCCCGAAGCATGGAATGTGTAATTCAAGTAATGATAAAAGTGTTGAGATCTAAAGGAGAAAGTAAATTACTTTAGCCCCCACATTTCCATGTGATACCCCAGTGCCCAATCACATGAAATAAGGTACAGGTAAACAGGAAGAGAAAAAGGTCATTTCATCTTGAGCAAAACATGTCTGGGGGAAAAAATGGTCAACCAGCTACCTCTTTTACCCAAAAGGCAAGAAAAACTTGCTCTAGAAACTCCAGAGGGCAAAAGAGCCATAAAAGAAATTAGAGAAATTAGTTTTCAGGCAGACTTGTACTGCAGTATGTGGAATAATATTTCCCTTTGATCTGCTTTATCCAAAAAAAATTTCCTTGGCATGAAACAAAGAAGGCATTCAGGAATGTGTCTCACTGGTCCAGGTCAGGGTACAGTTGTTGCCTGCAGTTGTGGCATGAACCAAAGCCTACTGATCCTGTTGGATCAGCTTTGCTGAGCTTCACACCAGGATTTTGGTATCTTTTAATGAAATTTAAGGATGAGGTTAGGAGTCTTGCACCTAGTTTTGCTTTTCTTTTTTGTTTTCCTTTCTTCAGTCATAGTAAGGAAGTCAGCGACACACATCCAAAGCATGAGTCAGAGCACATGTACTAGCTGCTAACAACCACTGCTTGAAACTGTCCTAGGGATGTGAATTGCAAAGTTCAGATTTGGCTCTGGATATTTCTTTTCACCAAAATCAGAGCTGTTCAGATGTGGAGTTCAATTTGGTTTGAAGCCTGCTAAGCGGTCAGTCCTGGTACACCACAAAGGCCTTGTGTCTTCCCAGGAGAGAATCCCACCCTTCAAATTGTAATCTACAGGAAACAAGGGGAAGAAAGGAGACATGCAAGGCCAAATCCCCCTCATTTTGCCTTGGGTGTTTGCACATGTGCAAACTGTTCCATCTTCACTGCATACTGTACCACTTCAGCACAGAAGCCCATTTTCCCATGATTTCTTACTGGCAAGCTAGACACGAGCACCAAAAGCTGATGCAACAAAACTATAGATCAGGTAATTTACGTCCTTCTCTTAGGAAACAAGGTACTGATAACGTGTCTTCCAGCCTCAGCTCTTTGCCTTCAGTTTTGTTTTACAGAGTTTTATCCCACATAAAACACTCTTCATTAAAATGCAGTTAGGTTTATCAGCACATGCTGCATAGATACAAATCAAATCATTGATCATTGTACAAATACGATGCTCATGCCTATGCACTCTAATAATATCTCCTAAATTCTTGCCTATGGTGATAGAAATTACCTACTTACCCCAAACATATTCAACTGGTCCAATATAAAAAGTTCTCTTATTGTTAAATGAAATATGCCATAACACCTCAGCGTTATGTTTTAGAGGATCTTTCAGTATAAGGGATCTGACAAATAAAGATGCATATGTCATTTTTCATCTTAGCACTCTGAAGTTGCCACAGCTATGTGATTTGTGTAACAATGCCCCTTAAAGACAAACGGGACACAAAACAAGTCTCAGGTACCAGAACATATACAGAAAAAGGTGTGTGTATGTGGTGCTCAAATAGGTGAGCACCACAGCTACTTTAGCTCCACAGCTCCTGCAAGTAACTGCAATTTTGGTCTGGTCTGAAGAGCTGATATGGTGCCTGGATGTCTCTTTGTTGTAGGAGTCTGGGAATTTCCTGCAAAGCATGTAATGTGCTTGAGGCATCAAGTTTTTAACATTTATTTGCCAAAAAAAAAGGGTGTATTATTTGGCATTTTTCCATGGTGACTTAATTCAAGGGCTATGAACAAAATGGAAATGGAAAACACCTTTCAGTTACAAAATGCCACTTTTCATGCACACTGAATCTTGATAGCTTAAGCCACAATAAGCATCGAGATGAAATCCCAGAGAAATTCATAGCAGTTAACCGTAAGCATTATTAAGCTAAGCAAAGCAAAGCCCTTAAGTTCAGTGGCTGATGAACTGGAGTCAGCGTGAGGAATACTGGGTTTCATCCCTGCACTGTGATCCTGGAACAAATAACATCATCTCATGTCAGCTTCCCCCATAACAAGGAGATGAAACTTAACCTGTCCTGAGGTCAGAGATGGGGCAGGATTTAATACATAATACTGCAGACTTACTTTACCTCGGGTCTTGTGTTTAAAATTTCTTATTGCCTTTTCTGGAGTTACAGGATTCTGTAAAAGTCCTTTGCTTAAAAGAGGTTTCAGCCTTTCTTCATCATAAAGCGTGAGGCCTTGAGTTTTCAGGAAGGCGACAGAGAAGTGGCCGCATTGTCAATAAACTAATCTGATTTAAGAGCTTGCCTTGCTTTGAAAGTGGAGATTGCAGTACCACATACAGGAAAAGCAGTTTTAAGATCCCTAAATGAAACACTATAGAGCCAGGTCTTTCCGTTATTATTTCTTTTGTCTGTTCCTATTTTCTTTGTGTTGATCTCTTGATATTCCAAAGTACTATGAGGGGCAGCAGCCAAGGCTTGTTTTTTTTGCTTTTTTGTTTCCTTTTCTTTCATCATAGCCCTTTAAGCAGACTCCAAAGAAATGGTGGCATTATCATCAGTAGTGATTTCAAGAAATGTCTTGGTCCTGACAACCTCAGTTCATCTTTCAACAAACCCAAACATTGCTACTTCAAATCTTATGGTACCAGGATAACTTCAAGAATGTCTCCAGTTTCATCAGAGCCACTTGTCCCAGTCATGCCAAACACACAAGACCATGTCCTTGAAATCTTTCATTCCAAGGCCCATTTAAATTACCTTTCAGTTTTATAAGCAGGGGAAATTCCTTCTTCTCCTTTAGAAGGGCTATCTTTCCTACAAAATCAGGACAAATCGCCTTGGTATTCAGTAGCAACTTTGATGCTGAAATTGGGACATTTCACAGAATGGTCTGCGAATGCCAACAAGATTAATCTGATTTGTTGATGTCCATCAGCAGTGAAGGCACAACATAGCTGCTGGTGAAACCTGAGCAACCTGATCTAGCTGTAGGTATCCCTGCTCATTTTTAGGGGAGTTGGAGTAGATGACCTTTAAAGGTCCCTTCCAACTCAAATGATTCAGTGATTCCATTAATTAAAAACCAAAGAGCAGGGAAATACTATACATGATGCATCTTCATGCCCCTGGAACCTGCCTGCCTGTATTTCAAGGTCATGCTGGTCACTCCATGGCCCAGATTACTTATCTGATTTACACAAAGCAACATTAATTTCACCAGTCATTTGTTATGCACAACAAGTTTGAGTTGTTGTCTAGTTGAGGAATCTGTCTTTCGCCATGAAGACCTGAAACTCTCTTTCCTCTGCCTGTCTTATTTCTCAATTTAGGATTTCCTACAGGGAATGGTGAATCTTGTTGGCTGCTCAAATCAGCTGTTTGGTCTGGTGAAACTTCTGCAGATGAGCCGTGGTCAACAGCTATAATTGTCATGAAATAAATACAAGTTCAGTGAGGCACTCAGGAGCAAACAGTAATAAACTTCTCCAAGAGCCAAGATATATCATGTGGTTATTGCCAGCATTCATTTAGGACTGATCTTTTAATGCAAATGTTGGCTGCAGATTTCCTTGAGGTAGTATATTTGTAGGATTACAAGTTTACATGTGGAGATAGCTAGATTGATTTTTAGATAGCAGACGAGGGAAGTATGTCTTCAGATTTTCCA
The DNA here is from genome assembly GCA_024606505.1 of Aquila spilogaster. Classification (NCBI taxonomy): domain Eukaryota; kingdom Metazoa; phylum Chordata; class Aves; order Accipitriformes; family Accipitridae; genus Aquila; species Aquila spilogaster. The sequence continues at coordinate 12,175 of JANHGO010007412.1, read as the reverse complement.
CAAAGTACTGCTCTTCTCAGCTACCATTTATGTCTAGTTCCAGGTCTTCATATAAGACAAGCTACAGTATCCCACTATACACACAAGCATTTCAAAGCCCAGATCACTACAAAGTTTTGTAGCAAAATGCTACAGATTTTTAAATAAACTCTTAAATTGCTGTTGTCATTGTCTTGACTTTCATTGTGCTGAATTTCATACAGCCAGTTGATGTTCAAATGTGTTTTGTGATTTCAATCTTCTCCCTTAGGCTTACCCACAAAACTCTACCACATACTTATTCAGCAAATTAACTAAATTATTTCCTTCCCGAAGAAAAGCTTAGATCTTCATGGGGAAGGCTGATGGGTTTTGGCAGAAAAGTCTGGAATTATGGAGTCACTGACTAACTGTAAATCAGCTACAACCATGGATCAAGGAAGTATAGATTCAAAGAAGGCCACAGTGCGACAAATCCTGACTTTGTTCATCATCAGCTGAACTACTCCAAGTTTGTGCCAGCAAAACTTAGTTCCAACTCCTTCACATTCTCTTGCTCCCAGAATACTGTTACACATATCCTGCACTGAAAGTTTCATTTTGCCAGTCAACCCACTAGGCCAACTTTTTCCTTTTTATGTACCTTGTATGTCCAGATTATAAGACATATATTTTTTAAAAGATTTGTAACTTATAATTTATCTTTTAAAAGTGTCATGAAGTTCCTTGCATACAAAAAAGAAAGCAAGGCAAATACTCCACACATCCATTCTGAGGAGTCATACTTAAGCAGTAAGGAATCCCTGACTGCAACAATGATGGGCAGCATGACTGAGAAAACCTTGGAATTGACACGCATGGATGGCAAGACATGGACACATCAGTCATTCTGTACAGGAAAGCTTAATGTCTTTTATTTCATAGGCATGATGCCACTGTCAGTCCCTTTTACATGACTTCACCAGGATAACTTAGTCTTTTAAGAATAACACTGACCCATACTGCCTTCAAGTCAAAGATGTAGAGCCTCTCCAGCTAGGAAGCCCTTTCCCTGTAACCCACTTGTCTTTTTCCCCAGGCTGCCAACAGCCATGTGCCCTATAAGGTGTCTGGCTGACCAAGGGCATTATCCTTCTTTCAGTAGAAGCATGAGAGCTGTCTCACAGCCATCCATCCACCACACACAGGAAAGGGAAGAGGGAAGATGGATGGTGGTGCTGGGCATCACAAAGCCCATGCAATCTGATGCAGCGCACATCTCAGTGCTCCATTTTGGGGCTCTTGGCTACAGGCTTGTGCCTACCCCACTCTAAACCTACACAGCTCCTGGGTGGCCCTTTTTGGCAGATGCCGGAAGCTGCCTGCACCACATATCCCAATGGAGACATCTTCTCACAAGGCAGGCTGTCTGCACCACAGCCTGGGCTGATGATGAAGGGTCTCAGTTTCCTTTATTTGTAATGGGGGGATTTGAGAAGGAACTGAATCCTGTCAAGCTCTTCCTGTCCTGCACATACCCTTGTCAGAGAGCTCTTTGGAGAATACAGAAAGAGGATTAATGCTAGTAGGTATCTGCCTGTCATTTGAAAATCCCAAGTAGTACTCTCTGGATTTTGTTAATGAATCTCTAATGCCCAGTGTTGAGAGGGCACCCTAACATTTGCAAGAAGTGCACACAACCAGCAACAAATAACCTTGCAGGGTATGAGTGCAGATCATAGCCTAAACACCAGGCTGCAGTGAAGTTTTTTGGAGTAGGAAAAAGACACCCATTTGAAAACACTTCAACCATCAAAGTAGTGTCATCCAATTCGTTCCTTTCAATCATGTTCTATAATTAACTCTGCAATGCGTTTTAGAAATAGTCACCCTAGAAAACAGAAATCGTTTCCATATTTATTCCCTTAGCATGGTCACTAACAACACTATCCAGGCAATCCTCCCTATCTAGCACCAGCACTTAGACTTGCATATGTATAACAGACATTAACTGCCTTGGACCAGGCTAATAGCTTCATTGGTCAAGTCCTAATGAAGGGCCCAATCTTAATCCCAAAGGAAGCTTCAATAGGAGTAACTTCTGATCTGCAGGAGTTCTGTGTATTACTTAAATGAAATTAGCAGAGCAATAGCACAGCCCTTAGATATGATGCACGTAATTCTTGGAACAAGGCAGCACAGGAAAACACAAAGTGTAAACAATTGATAAGATGGACCAAGAGCTCACCAGCTGATCATGCACATTAACACTCAGCTCTCAAAGAATGGCACTGCCTGCCAAAATCCCTGAGGTTTACTGATGTCACCCAAGGGAAGGACACCTATTTGGCATGCCTTGGGTTTATTTTCTTTACTTTGGAAAGGGCAGGACTGTTGGGATGTTCATGTCAATCTCTCTGAAGAATGGCCATACAACTCAGAAATACAAGATCCTTTGGCTTCAAGGACAGCTCCTCTAATGGCACACAGCAGTCTCTCATCCACAACTTTCCTTCTTTCTCTGTGTTCCTATATCACCTTCTGCACCTTCACCAGCTATCCTAAAGCAGCAGCCTTGCAAACTCCAAATGAAGCGTGAAATTTGACATCAGTCTTACCCATGTGCCCTCTTCTGACAAATTCCACATTAGTCAGGAGGCCAGCTCAAATATCCAACACTCCCCTTGACAAACTTTTATCCTTTACACAATAAAACTAATGCTAGGATTTGAATTACACCAACAGCAAACACCATTTCCCTTCCTTCCATTCATTTCTTTATTTTCCCCCTAACAGAGAAAAGCAAAAATATGGCTTTTTCTTTCTTTCTTTCTTTCTTTCTTTTTTCCCATCTCACTTGGATGATGTGCTCTTTGAAAGCCACAAAGACCTGCAAGATACTCAACAAAGACTGCAAAACAAACTGTTTTAAAATGGAGAAATCAGCAGACACTAAGGTTTGGTGCTGTTCCTATGCAATTAACAGCCTCTGTGCCTTCTGCAGATCATGCCTTATTTACTTGCATGTGTTTTACCACAGAAAAGCAGGATATTACTATTTTTTAACAAAATTAGCATTTCTGTAAAGTTCAACACCAACCAGACTAGGCATCAGAAGGAAGTACATTGACATATTTCTAAGACCCTGTTGAAAGTAGACATTGTATGAAGTAACCCAGTTGAATGCGGAGAAAGAAAGTGTCAGAGCCTTAACTGTTTTTAAAAAAATGGGCTATTCCAACTACTTCTGTAAAAACAAATAAAACTGCTGAGAGGAGAGAAGCTGGCTGGGCTTGTAGCTATGAAGGCCAGCATTCCTCATCAGCCCCAGGCCAACGGGCTTTTACTCTTTAATGGCTTCATGCCCTCTAATTAAGGTTTCCAAGTACAATCTGTTTGAACAAATGTTTACATTTATCTTGTTAATTCTCTTTACTTAATAATCAGAGGCCTCTGCAGTTACCTCAACACAGGGAAGATGGACCAAAGACATGGACATATCAGGGGTTTTGACATTTAAATACCGAATTCGCACACACAAAAGTGAACACCTGCAGATAAAAAAATGAATGAGCAAAACTGACTGCACATTTAAACTCCAAATAGAACTCTGAAAGTACAACTTGTGGAATTATAAATGAAGGCACGATATGGTCTCAATAAACATCTTATTTAGAGCTTTTTAAAAACATCTTGCCTCCCCATTCCTTTTTTCTTTAAAAACAAAGAGTTACCTAGAAAAGAAGAAAAGATGCCTTTTACTTATGCCAGATCAGACTCAGTCATTTGCTGTCCATGCTGTTCTCCTTTGGAAAAGTCATTACATCTCATCTGGGCTATATTTTCTCAACTAAGTGGGGGTAATAGCACTTCCCTATGTCATCAGAGTGCTGTAAAGCAGGAGACCCTTTAATAGTTGTGAACCAGAGCTGTGATGATTTAACTACAGAAGTGCATGGACAGCTGGAGGCAAGAATCAAGCAGATTCATAAAGCCAACCAGGAAAAGATCTTGTTCATCATATCTTATCTATCCTGAAAGATAGCACTGAAGTCAAGACTGCTAAAAAAAAGGAGCAGAGAGCCACAGAAATCTGTAGCTGTGGGGGAACCAGTAACACTGATTTGCTAATTTTTTTGTTTGTGGGTTCCTGAGATGCTGGGAGACACCATAAAAAATCATTGTTGCTCCTACTTTGGAAAGAAAAACTCCAAAGATAAAAGCAGAGCAGAAAAACAAAAGAAGCTAATGAGGATGGAAAATGCATCGTGTTTTTTCATGCAAGAGTTGAGGATATGGAAGCTTAGCAGAGACAGAAGATGACTTGGTCAGAGGGTTGTACCACAGCAGATGTGGTAACCACCAGTTCAAGCAAGGGCTGTCAGATGAGATATGGAGCACAACTGCCAGCTGCTGTCCTGCCCATCACAGTTAATGAGCATTGCACAGTCCCACTAGGCAATGATGGCACGGTGTGTTACTGCCAGCTTTCCACTGGGTCAGGAGAATGAAGGTCCCAGTTCTCCCCCAAAAGCAGCATAGCTTTAGCACAGGTCTACTAGATGGGGTCACGCTACAATATTTTCTTCCAGATCATGATGCTCACTTACAATGTAACTTGTAATGGATATTTACATTTTCCTCCGTTCTATCTTATATACCACATACCTGCCTAGAGCAACATTTTATGGACAGACATAAAACTTAGATAATGAAGGTTCATTGTAAAAATGCTGGCACAACTGTTACGAACATGGGACAAACTGGCGCCACTGTGATTAAGCAGACATTTAAATGGGCAGTTGCTTGTTCAGTAGGATGACCATCTGAGAACAAAACATCTAAGGCATTTCTCAACACCTCATGCAACCACCTTATTCAGCCAGCCAGCTTTCACCAGCAATTAATGAACACAGCAAATGCTTTTTGCAGCAACATGAGGGAAATACTGGAATTCTCCCGTTCTACCCGCTTGCTTCATGCCAGGAGTCATACACTCATCTTAAACAGAAGCAGCTCAACAAAATGGCTGCCCTTGGCATGCAAATAATTTCATTCAGTGAGTTCTTCATCCAGTGGTAATCTCCAGTCCGGTATGGTTGTGGAAAACCAAACCTTCACCTACTTTCTACTCTTTCTCCAAGGGACCTCCTCAAGGCAGTATTTCTTGATTCTGCTATTTTCATCTACACTAGCTCAGATGCATCCCCTTTGCTGGTTTTAATGCATGATAGAAAACACTAGTGATAGCAAACAACACCAGATCCAAAGATATGGAGATCAATGTGGGCTGCAGTACAGGTCTGCCAAGAAATCCAGCACTTGTGTGCACAGCAGGGACCAAACTGCTACATTTGTATGGCTGCTGGGCTGCTAAGATATGAAGTACCCATGCAGCGTGCAATCCAGTGCTGCCTGCAAGCAACACACTTACTATTCTGATGCACTTGCTGTGCTGGAAGAGGTACTTGATACAGCCCTTGCTCTCCTTTACCAGGTCCAGTTACCAGCTCTTCCATCAGAGAGTCAAACTCTAACATGCTAAAGACCAGAGAGCCTTCTTAAATTGCGGCAGCCTGCTGAGGAGAGACATTTTAAATTACTGAGCCAGCTACAAACAGAGCTGTGTGGACTAATTTTCCTATCATTTACTGGAAGTTCCAAAAAAAGAAGAAAAAAAGACCTTTATTTTCATAAATCCCCTTATTTTCCTCACTGAACTGAAAAGCTGAGACAGGAAAAGCAAGATGTACTGGCCTGAAACAATGCCTTTCTCGACTTGAAATTTTTTAAGCCTTTTGATACAAGAATTGAAAGACGATATTTAAAGTGGTCTTAGAAGAAAATACAACTCCTTAAAAGTTTTGTTTCAAAACAACTGAAACAAAAAAAGAACACTTAAGATACTAATTGGCATCACTGATATCTCATTTTAACACATACACACTTTACCTAGCTCTGCAGGTGAGAACTTACATGCGTGCTACATGCCTATATCCTTGCTTCCAGCAGATGATAATATAGTCAAGCTCGCTTTCTTCAGACACATTCAGCCTCTTAACAGAAAGGTGTTCTAGGGGTTCATGCAGCCAACCATCACCCTGTCTTAAAGACATTCTGCTTTTTTAAAATGGTGTTGCTTATCTCTTGATGAGCTCTGCCTCTTTCTTGTTGTAGCAATGCTCCTTATTTCTCAAGCTTTGAGAAGTAGCTTATCTTGCATCTTTCTTTCTCGCTTATTTCTTTCCATCCCTCTGTATTAAATTAAACAATATCATTATGCAGTAAACAGTCCAATAATCCAAGTCAGCATATGGTATTCATAAGTTGTTACTGTGCAGCTCTGAATCTGTCACAGCCCCCATTTAAGTACCCTGAACTTTGCAAAGGTCTGAACTGTGCAAATATTCAGCTCCAACAGCAGTAGAAAAACCATCCTATCAGAGCTGAACCATTGTCCAAATCCACACTTCCAGCCTTCACAGTGATCTGTCCTGTTGCATTCAAACAGGACTGCTCAGAGCACAGTCTGCAGCACATATACTGCCAATTCACTCAGCTCAAAGCCTGCTCCTAGGATGTCCTTCTCCCCAGACCAGCAGGAGGGCATCACAGGCCGCCAGAAAAAATTCTTCCAGTGCAGACAAAGGTGCTGGCACCTTTTTTTCCAGTTGGCTTCAAAGACCCTTTGGCTGATGGGGCTCACCAGTCCACCCAGACCATCTGAGCGTAACTGCTGTGACAACAGCAAAAACCCCCTGTAACAGAGCCTGTCCACAGGGAAGTATGACCATAGGAGGAAAGCCTCCTTTTGTCTCCTTACTCATCAGCAATGAAGGAGGAACAGTCCCTCAATCACAGGAGCAATCAAATAATCAGTAAACTTCAGATGAAAGAATGAATCATCTTACTTATGTGGCTAGCAAGTCTGATGGCTGAATTAATTGCATTTGCACAGAAAGTGGCAAAAAACAGCAAGCAAGAAAACAAAGCACGCTCTTATGTTGTGCTTGCTGGTGCTATACAGGTTACATTGGGAGCTGTATTAGCATATGACCTACATTTTAAAATTAATTTTGTTCTCAAGTTAGATGTTCAGGTTTGGGGTTTTGGTCTTTTTTATTCCTGCAGGCAATTGGTGCAATTGTATGAGTATTAATATATCAGCTCCACCATGTGTTTCCCCTCCCCTCCAGTGTTTGAAAGGGAGGTTTTAAGTAGCAGGGGGAGGTCTTCTCATAATCAAGGTCCAGGCATTGCTGACTCTCCCATTCTGCATGCTTCTACTCTTCTGTCAGCAAAGCAGCAGCAGCAACTGATGAGCGTTCACACGGGACCACTCAAAGCTCTAAGGACAAAGAATAATCTGTATTGGAAATAGAGAAGGAGGAAGAAACTAAACGAGAAGGCAGAGCTAGTTAAGGTTTGCAAGGAAAAAAAATAAAAGGCTATAAAAAAATCAAAAGGAAAAATAAGTTGAGCTGAGCTGGAGGAGGGTTAGAAGAATGAAAGGTTTATACAAGTCTTTGGAAGAGGTAAAGCACAAGTTTTGAGAGAAAGAAGAGTTGATATGAATAAATAAAATTAATATAATGGCTTTTGAAATTGCTTAACAAGAAGCAGAAACTTTCAATAACCAGGAAGTAGTAGTTTATTTCTGTTCATTTCTTTTACAGGTGAAGTTATATATGGAAAAGCTACAGGCTGGGATGACGTTTATTTTAATGCGTGGGGGAGTTCTGACATGTAGACATTCTGAGAAATACTTTAAAAGTACTTGGTAAGGGGTAAAGTGACAGGAGAAGAAAAACAGATATGCTCAGTTTCAAGCAAAGAAGAATGAATGATTGTAGCAATTGTCAGACGCTGGATCACTTACACATTTCTTGGTAATTTCAGTCACCAAGAAAATCAGAGGAATTAATACCAAGTCACTGATGTTAAAGGTAAAATCTGTTATTTGAAAGAATCCTTGCAGTGTACAGTCTGGGACCAGCTGTTAGAGACTGCATCATACCCACTGAAGCAGCACTTCAGAGTCTAACAAACTGAAACAGGATACTTGCACAAGAACTCTATCTCTTTTAGCTGAAGAAACTCCTCCTTCCCTACCTGCAAAATTTTGTTCCATCTACTTTGTTTCATGGCATCTGATAGCATTTGCATTACCTGCAGTTGGTTTCAGAGAGCTTAAGTTCCTGATAATATTAGAATTGCTAAATGGATCTTAAGATGTTGTTTTCCTTTTAATTTGGTAGTGGTTCTGAGCAGAAGCTGCCTGATTACTGTACATAATCCAGTGAACCCCAGACAATACAAGCAGCCTCTAGTTTCTGGCTGAAATAGCAGTTCATGAGGTTTTACCTAGTACACCTTCCTCACCACGTGGCCAAATGTGTACTGCTCTCAATTAAAGATATTCAGTGGGCCCCACCCATACCATTCCTTAGCCAGAGAGAGGAAGGAATATCATGCAGCTCAGGTCAGGCAACCTAAATGGATGCAGATGCTCCATCATATGGCACCACACATGCTCCTCACATAAAGATGCTACCATTTTGGTCACAAAGCAGCACTGGGCTCCCTTGGTTACATGCTTGGATGGGAAAGGATTTGCATAATTTTTTTTTCGGATTGTGGCAACAGGGTGTAAATAAACAGGACCAGGGCACTGCTGTCCAGGGAACTCTAGGAAATCATACACAGCTCACAAGAACTGCAATGCTATCTCCCGTCTGCACAATATTTCTGCAAGGTAGGATGCCCTCTCGACCTACATGGCAGAATCTTTTCCTTGTTTTATTGCCCTTTCCCCCTCTTCAGTAAAGCTTGAAAAATATCCACATTTTCCACACCTCTCATGGAAACTGTGGATATTCTTTAATTCGCTCTTTTTCAGAGCACGCTCTCTCTTTTCTCCGTTTGGATAACTCCAAGATAAAGTTAACAAAATACTCTTTCTGTAATGCCCTCAGGAGAAAAATAAGAAAAGTGAAGTTTAAATGTAGATGAAGGATGACAGCCAAATCTTTAAAATCATAGAAACACTAATCTCGTATCTACAGTATCTGCAAATCACGAGTTCACCGATCAGAGCATGCTATTTGTCCTTCTAGGTAAGGAGATGCATTTTGAAAAGCTCCAGTGCCAACCAATGGTATTGTACTGAGGGAAAATAATTAAAATGATAACTGTAATCACTACCAAGAAATACTTACAATTTAATTAAAGGGAAGGATTCTTTGTCAGTGTCTAACTAGAGCTCTCAATGGATGTGATTTTCAGAAGCACTGTACTTCCAGAGGGAATAAAGTAATTTTGGTCTTTTTCTTTGCTAAGTTACCAATTCATGAGAAAGGCTGATAATATACACGCATATCTAGTTCTCAGAGGGATTTTCAGGTCATCAAATCCAGTCCCTTCTTCCAGAAAGGAAATAAAACTTTTTTTTTTTTTAAAACACATAACCCAAACCAGCGCTGGCTACAGCAGTGTCCTTCAGCTGCACTGGAGATGCATGCTGGTGAGTGGTGATGATAGGTCGCAGGCCCAGCTTCTGTAACACATAGTCCCACAGAAGCAAGCAACCAAAGCTTGACTCTGGAAATACTCCTTGAAAGAAAGGTCAGACACAAACGTTTCTCTCTTTTTTAAAATGCCACGCTCAGCTATGCAAACCAAAACAAGTAACGCTCCTACTCTCACCCTTTATCATCAGCAGTGCTTGTCAAAATGATCAGTATCATTCATGTATGAGAAGCCAAATGAGCATTATGCAAGCTCTAGGGCTCTTCTTTCTCAAGATAAGATCAGATATTAGCCACCATTTCTTGCCTCATCACATGCTGATCCCCTCAGTAATCAGGATTTTAATTACACAAATCTGTCTCTAGGTATTTTTCTAGCATAACTACTAAAAGGCACAAGTATACTGAACTTGTGGCTATAGAAGAGATGTGCATTACAGACAAAATTCAAATAGGGATAAGGTTTTTAAACTCCCCTCAAAGTTTGGGTGTGCTGAGATTTATGGTTTCATGTCAGGCTGTTTAAAGATTTGGTTTTGCGGCTTTCTTTTTACTCTGACCCCAGAAGGAGTTTTGATAATTAGATACATATGCAAATATCGGCATATGCAGACATTTGCCTGCATGAAATGGAAGGAGATGTTTTCACTGGATGTTCACAGAACACTGGCTCTTGCCTTTAAAACTTATTGCAGGGAAACTGCACTGAGCATCTGACTGTGAGCTTCAATTCACGACAAGATAACATCCAGCAGACCAGAAGTCTGATCATTTCTGCTGAACACCCTTGCTTCATGACTCCTGTCTAGTAAGCCTTCAGCATGAACCAGGAAATCCCTTGGATCCAGCCCCTCTCCCGGGTTTCATCCTTCTCCCATTTATGCACCTGGTCCTGAAGGGAACCAAGGAGCCTGCTACTCTAAATATCAAAATTATGGATCAACTCAACTCATTCTCATGGGGAGCAGAGGCAAGACTTTAACCTCACCCAAGCACAAGGATTTTGCAAGTCTCTCTAGAGAGCCGGGCAACCAAGATCAATGGGTATCGAGGGATAACACTTCTTCTGGTATTGTCTCATCCCCTGTGAGTATCTCTACACAAATCTTTCATTTCACATGCTGTTTGTGCAAAAGCACTGCTGCTCCCATGCTTCAGCACTAAGATGCTGCTAATGCTGCTACCCAAAAGAAGTACCTGCTTGCCTCCTACCTGTATGCCATAGGCAGATACTGCACTGACTGCCGTTTCTTCTCACATTAAATAATTACTTAACTTGCATTAATTTTTGCCCTGGTTTGTTTATATGGGATGAAATAAAAGGCTGAAGTTTTTTAGTCCCCGAGACACAGGAGGCCTGTTTGCATCCTGCCTGAGCAGCTGAAGAGAAAACCTTGAAGCAGATCCTTACCAGGACACAAGGTGGACACACAGTGACCAGTGCAGGAAAACCAGTGATGGACACCAGTCCCAAGCCCCTTCCAGTGGAAAAAAATTAGTTCACAGTTTAACTTCTTTATCAGGCATCTATTACTACCACTGCAAAGCAATATATGGATTAAATTAAGATCTTTAGCAAGATAGCTAAACATTACCAAAACTCTGGAACAGAATTAAGATTAAAAAATAGATTCAAAGTACATGGGGAGGAAGAGACAGACTATTAAGCTTAGCAGAGGTAAATAATGATGGAGACAACTTAGTGGCAGAGCTGGCCATCTCCCATGTTGGTTATGCAACTTGGGATGTAGCACATTATGGAATAGGGAGGATAGAAGTTCCCAAACCTTTTCTTTGCTATTCTCAAACTTGTTACACTTCATAAGTTCCATTACTTTTCTGTTCTCAAAGAACAAGACTCTCTCTCTTTCAGCAGTTCCTCAAACAAGAGAGTGTGGGTTTATACATGCCTTAATGTCTTTAGGACACATGCTCCAGATGCTGCAGTGCCCATAGTCAAAGCATTTTTTTTGAAAGAGGTAGACATCCAGCCCAGGTAATCTGAAACCTTTCACTGAGTAGCCCATCTCTGCATTCACTGTGAGGAAATGAATCAAAGCACTCGCAGTGCCGGAAGCCAGATGTTACATAACCACCTCATCCCAGTACCACTCCTGTTCCCCTGGTGCATCCTGCATCCAGCACCCTGAACACTGACTTGGGAGGGTCCCAAGGAAGACCTTCAGTTTACATTCATAGGTGCAATTTAAGGCAATCCTGAGCACTTGCCAGTTAAGGCAATGCTGAGCACTTGCCAGCTGAAGTCTCTGAAGGCAAGGCAAAGAGGACTGCTGGAGATCATGCAAAGGCAAAATTATAGCAACTCCTTTGCAGTAGAGCAGAGCTCATACAAGACAGCCTTGGGTTCCTTTTAATTTGTATAATATGCAGCTTGCCCTAGTTTATACACTCTACAGCATTAGACAATTAGACATGCTGAAGTATCATTATTTGCCTGATTCACCAGCTGAGCATCCTCAGCATCCACTCCCCTTCTCTCCCCTGAGTGTGGACCATTATCCTCATTTTCACAACTCATAGAGGTGCCCTACAACTATAATTAGTCCATTCCTTGCTTGATTTAATAGCTGTTTTTTCTAAACTAAAAGCAGCATTCTTTCCTCAACTATTTTATTTGCATTTTTGCCTGCCTAGGACACTTATTTCAATCAGTTTTCTCTACATTTTTT
>JANHGO010007411.1:0-20056 GCA_024606505.1 Aquila spilogaster | reverse complement strand
AAGGAAGGAAGGAAGGAAGGAAGGAAGGAAGGAAGGAAGGAAGGAAGGAAGGAAGGAAGGAAGGAAGGAAAGGAAGGGAGGGAGGAAAGAAGGAAGGGAGGGAGGAAGGAAGGAAGGGAGGAAGGAAAGCATCACAGCAACAAATACACACTCACACTGATACTGAGTGTCAAATCTTTCTCTCCGTTTGAAGGGCTCCTGGCAAGGCTGGGAAATGTTTGTGTACTGTTTTGCAATATCACCATCTGCAAGGGTCTGTTTAGTGCTTGAAGGGATTCACTGGCTTCGCATTTCCTGACCGGAGTGGCTCTATTTTGGCTCCCAGATTCAAGGACCAGGCTACCAGTAGCTGTACTGCAGGAGTGCGGAGCACTTCTCCACGCTGTAAGTCACAACAAGCTGCAGATTTTTAGAACTTCACAAGGTCAAGTTGCCAGGATTAAAATCATTGCAGCATGGAATTAGAGTCCTATTTTGGGCCACCAACATTTAAAAAGTTTGTGCCAAGCCAGCAATTGCCTGCAGTATTATACCAATTTGACAAAGAAAAGAAATAAGAGGCAGAAAAAGGGTGAGGGAGTAAGAGAGGTTTTTTCTGTGAATAGCGTTATTACACATTGTGCACCAAAAGGAGATGACTTCAGGGATAAATGACCCTTGTGACTGACTTCCCCAGATCACAGGATGTCAATTTGTGTTTTGAAGGCACCTACTATGTAGCGCAGGGAGCGATGTGAAAAAGTGCATGCTGTCCCCAGACAAAATAAGCGTCACTTTGTTTTCAAGCTAGAAAAGACAGAAAGAAAGAGGGAGAGGAAGGGAGGGAGAGAGAAAGGATGTCACAGATGAAAGCGTGTTCTCAAGGGTCACACCAGAGTGTCCTTACCTCAGCAAATGCTTTGGCTTAACTTCATAACCGAATAATCCTGCTATCTGATACTGCCTGAGAAATAAAATGTTCTTTAAAGCTCCTGCCCATTTTGCAGCGCTGTAATAAAGTAGGTTGCAGCAAGTATCCTGCATGCCGTGCCTCCAAATGTACCAGTTAATTACCGAGCCCTTTAAACCTGCTAACAAGACAAGCCTTGTTCTTTCAACCTATTGCTTTTTGCCAAAAAGAAAAAGAAAAAAAAAAGTCTGTTGGGCAAATAAATCTTTCCAGAGAAAACAGATTTGTTTCCAAATCAGTCAACTGTGCTGAACTGGAAAGGAAGAAATGTTATTTTTTCCAGGATGAAAGCAAAACAAGATCTCTCCCTGTTTACCCCGTCTCACCCATTTCTAAAGAAGGTCAGTTTAATGCCTTCATTACTTTTTCCCGCTGTCTTATTTATCTTGAAGTCTCCTAGTCTTTTTCAGTTTCACTGGCAAAGCCCTGCCTCGTTGGTCCAACACAGCAGCGCACTGTGCTTTGCTCTTCACAGCCATGTGAAGATGTTGAATAGTGCTGGGTGAACTGTGAGCATCCAGAGTTTTTCCTTTCTTCCTCGCTTTCTCCATGCTCCCGAAAAAAGCCATAAATCTCAAGAGCTTATTGTTGACTTGGTTTTCTTTTGGCGTGCTGTGCGTTTTAGATGCTCCTAAGCCTGTGAGCGCAGTCACAAATTCAGCTTGCCCCAAACCTGTTATGCCACACTGGAGTGTACTGCTGGTTGAACTCTTGTGCTATAATCACCTTTTTATATTGGTGCGTGGGACTGAACTGGGGAGGAAAGAATGGCAGTAGAAATATAGAATCATGGAATCATTACAGTTGAAAAAGACCACTAAGATCATCCAGTCCAATCGTTCACCCACCACCACTGCCATGCCCAATAAACCGTGTCCTTCAGTTCCACATCTTCCTTTTTCTTGAAAACCTAAGGCAACGTGGTGAGATAGAAGGCAAAAAGAAGAGATTTTCTTTCTTCCTACTGGATAATTTTTAAGTTTTAACTCAGAAGGAGCTTTGGACAACTCCAGAGAGAGGCTGCATTTCAATGGCATTAAGTAAGAGTCATCAGGTGTGCTTACACCAGTCAGCCAGCATGTGAGTTGTGTTTTGAATGCCAGAGTGTCAGACTGCAGAACTAGGTGCACTTTTAATTCTTTTTTTAACAGCTATAGACTATAAGAAAGAGTCATTAGATCAGAGTTGGGTCTCCAAGATGGCATCTTAACGTAAGACAAATGCACCCTCCTGAATTCTCAGGTAAGTGTTCTCTGTGTGCTGGATTGCTTACCCCTGTTTGACCTCTCCTAGCCTCACATACACACTATTGATTTTATAGTATCAGCTTCCACAGAAGCACCTGAAGGGAGGTATACCTTACCTGCTGATATGCACGTTTTAGTGCAAAGGCTCCTACACGTGATGAAGTGCCCGTGCCTTATCACCAGTCTTTTCTGCCATTGAATTGCCTCACTCATGCTTCAGGCACTGAGTGTTCAGACAGCTACGACAGCTTAGCTGGGATGCAGGGAGCTATGACCTGATGACTCAGGCATCATAACTTCATCAGGTGCCTGTGCCCTGGCTGCAGCTGGGCAAGTCTAGAGGCAAGCCACATTCATCCAGTGCACGCACACACCAAAGGAGGTAGAAGAGCCACAATGACCAAAGGTTCTGTGTGGAAGTCTCCAGCAGTGTACTGAACTCACAAATAGACTCACTTCTCAATTTTGCTTCTAAATTCAAGGTCATAGTCCTATTGTGCTATTTTCATTGAGAACAATAGGATACAATATATGGCAGAGCGTGCATGGTTCCCAAGCTTTGCTAGTGAAATGAAAAGCTTTTTCACAACCTTCAGGGCAATTCCAATCCATGTGCCAGTGTTAAGTTCAGAAGCTCTTGCAAAACAAGTCAGTGCTCCTTCATATTCCCCTTTGGTCACTAGAAAAATTGATCTTATACTCTCAAAGCCATTTGGAAAATGCTGCCTACCCCATCTTAGCTCAGACACCCACCATTAGGATATCTGAACTGTTCGTAAGTGCCAAGAGATCTGTTCTGCTGAACATCATGAGAATGGATCCATGCTCAATTACCGGCATTTTCAGTTCTCTAGCTCCCTCAGAATTTGGGAGTTGTCATTTTGAACCGCTGTTAATACTAAAGAAAGCACTTTCAGAAAACAAATACGGTGGCTGTGAAAATCAGCACACTCCCACTGAAGTCAACAGGAGTTATGTGAGTGGGAGCAGATGGCACCTGCTTGTTCTTTATAACCAGTGTTTATTCATTCACTCTAGATGATCCTAAAATCTTTACCTTGTCAGCCCTTCTTTGTACAGATCTAGTCTAGCCTGCGTGAGAGCAATATTTGCCAGCTGTGCTGCCAAGAAATTACACTGTGCAAATAATTACCCTAGAGGAGGATAGCTTTGGCAGCAACTACCTGAGTGCTGGAGAAATGCAAGTAGTCGAAGAAGAGTGCTGCCATAAAGTGTCTGGGGGAACATATTAGGGAGACATTCAGCAAATGTGACTGAGACCTCTGATTCTCTGCCAGCTGTCAGGTTTGGAATTACAGCCATAACAATTAGCCATGATTACTTCTTGATGTTGTTAAGTACAGTGCAAAGATCACCAGTTGGAATTGATAGTGTATGTGAGGATGGTGTCACAGAGAAGTATCAGATCACAGGGCCGAAGTCTGGTGATGGATTGGGAGATGTGGATCAGTAGGATAAATATTTACTGTTTATGCTTAGTAGGTCACCCTCCACATAGCTACTGGCAGTATCTATTAAAAACACAGCCATTATTACATAGATAAATAAAGATAATGACATCTCTAAGTAGTGTTACAGAGGCTACAGTCACCCCATGACTGATAGTCCAGTTGGCAGCCCTGTAGTTTGACCTAGCTGATCTTATGCTATTCCTTGATCAAAGGCACGAAGAAAACATATACCTTAATACATGGCCAAAATGTTCAAATGTTAGTAAGTTACTGGGCTTTACCTAAGACTCCTGGCCACAATTAGGAGGTCACCAGCTTAATGTCCTAAGATCTCACAAACAAAAGTGATGAGCAAATACCAGAACAGAAGACTTTCTGTACAAACAACCTTAATGCCAGGTAATCAAAAGAAGTGTTTCCAGCTGAGTTCCACTGCTGTTCATGGCTAAATTTGAGATAGAGCACCTCTCTGGGAAGCTGGGGACACTGTTTTGCTGTCTCTATTGCACTCATGAATAGTGCTTGATAGTCCACATTAAAAATTTCCTTCATGCACAATGATTATTATGATTTATATCAGGACTAAAAAAAATATTTCAGTCCTGCTACAGCTAAATCTTGGACTTCAGGCTTACATTGTCAGTGAATGCAGGCTGAAGGCTATTTACGCTGAAGGAATATGATAACCTTGCCACAGCCAGTTTTACCCCCTTCATTTATATTCACACTCCTAACTCGTATCCCAAAGGCTTTCATGAATACTTTGGGGAGTAGAGTGGAGGAAGGAGAGTTAGGGGTTTGTGTGAAGAGATGGATCAGTTCAGCCAGCCAGACTGGATGACTTACTTGTTCCTGTTGATATTAAGACCTGGTGTAATGTCAATGGGTTCCCTTGGAGAAGTCAGGACTCCAGTTATGCTTAACTGGGCAAGCCTAAAGTCTAAGTTGAGATGTTTAGGCCCAAGCTATTGTGGTCTGTAAAAACAGTTGATGTATAGAGAATTATTTTTGTTAAGAGCCAGCCAAACGTTTTACCATTGGTAATAAATTCAGAGCTTTCTTGCATGCCTGCACTTCAATCATTGTATCCCAATCAGTGTTTAGTTCCTCCCTTAGCTGCTGGACATCTCTTACTCGACGGGTCTGATATGGAGCTGTTCCATTATAAATGACCATGGAAAGCAAAATCATTGTTTACCTCCACCGACAGAACAAATGCTGCTCTTACAATCAGACTTTGGTTGAATGCTTAAGGAAAGACCATTTCTGCCAGATCAAATGAATGCCCATGGAAACCAACCGTGGCAGAAATTAGTTTAGTTAAACATTTGAGCTAATCCTCTCTGAAGTTCTTTTAGCAATGTTTATTCAGCTTTAATTGTTTCATGAACACACAACAGTTTTAAGAAGGCCTAAGAACCTACATCAAGTCCATACGGTTCATTTGATACAATTTAATTTGACCACTTGAGAGGCATAAACATTATTAACATGTGAATTAAAGGTGTCTCTGGAAGGCATTCAGCTTTTCACTAGATGTTGTTAAGAAGCAGAGAGAAGCCAAAGAGAGGACTGTTACACAGAGTGAGTAATCTGATATTCTGCTATCGTTTCCACAAAGTTCTTTTTCACAGGAAAAACACCTTAGACTTGGGATTCCTAGAAGAGGGTTTTTTTATATGAAAGAGTAGATGCTTTGCTCTTCTTTACTTAACAGAAGAAAAATCTTGTTGAAGTTTGCATGAGCTTTAGATATACAAGATCTGGAGTTATACTGCTCCCTTAGAGGGCAAAACCTGGTAAGACATTGTTCCCAGTGCTAAGACTTTTGTGTGGTAGTGAAGTAATAGCAAGTATACAGCAAACTCTTTGAATTTCTGTCTTCTCCGGAGACAGTGGAAAATCAGCGGATAAAGAAATAACCCATAGATATTCCCTCAGCTAAATCAGGGACATTTAAACTCTGAAAATCCCAAAGATTCACAAAGTGAAGGTACCTAAAAGTAAATGCATTTATAGGACATGAAGCCACCTGTTGTCCAGTTTCATCTAGAGTTCTGGATCTGCTGGGCATAAAGGTCTTGTGGTGGGACAGCATCATGGAGCAAAGCACACCTGGTACATTTGTCCTTCAGAAGGTTTAGGCCTGGGAGCAGACAGACTTAAGCACGTCTAGAGTGTGTTTCAACCAAAGACTAAGTGCTCACTCATCTGCACTGAGTAGAACTCCCAGAAGTGCCTGTTCTTGTCCTTCTCCAATGATTAGTGGGAGTATCCAAGGGTAATTAGGCTACTGGTGTAAGTGCCTCAGCAAGGGTTGAGAAACAGGATGACTCTATGTTCTGTAGTCCTCAAGAACATTTATGCAAAACAGTGGTTGCCATTTCAAATTATTACTCAAAGAAGAAGGAGAAAAATGGGAAAGGAGAATAATTTGCCTTCTGCGATACTTAAAGTAAAAGGACATTTGTCAGATAGATATTTGAAAGGCAAAACACAGCATAAATGGGACTGAGAGTGAGAAAAAAAGTGAAGTGCTCTTTGCCCTCAAAGGCAAGGTGCTGAGAATAAAGAAGTCGAAGGGTAGTGCTCTTCTCCCCTGGCTTTGACAAGGGCATTTTTTTATGAGCAGAAAGACATGAATGTATAGGATCTCTCTATTGGTAGGTGAGGATGCCCATCTACAGTGGTTTTTTTACTATGATGAATGTGAAAGCATTATCTTAGGTCTCAAAGGACTTCACAAAGGAAAGCAGTTGGCCTACAGGAGAAGCAAGAATAGCCAAAGGTATTTATCACTTCTTTAGGGTAGGCCTGCTCTATAGGCACTAATGAGACTGCAGGGGATATGTGCTTGCTGCTGTTAACTGCAAACTTATCTTGAAACAAAAGCTCAGAGTTCAGTTCATGCTGCAAAAATTTAGATGAGTGCTTGAGCAGCAGGACCACCTTGCAGCACAGACACACAGGGGATCTTATTTCTTAAACACAGACTTTCCATGCCATTTTGGACCCCTGAGAGTGTCTGAGTGGTCTCTGCAGCCTGTCAGACACTAATAAGCTATTATATGCAACCTTTCCCTTTGGGAGAAACAGGTGAAAGCCATGTGGTATTTGTTTTGGCATCTCAGATAGCACTAGATACCTCTTGCATGGATAAGCTGTCCTCCTAGCCTCTGTAAGATATCATCTATATTGCTAAAAAACAGAAGGCAAGGACGGTTGCCAAGGACAAGCAGCACAGTCTGCTGCCCATTCTGCTTAGGGCTTGCCCTCTCTTGTCTACACTACTTGGTCCTGGATCACTTCTGAAGCCTGTGTGGTCTTCATGTGATCCTGAGAGAGAAATACAGTTTGTTGTCTTTTTTGGTAGGAAGTGTGCGAGATACCCTGATGGCTGCACCTCTGCTCACCTGTGTTAGATTTTTACAGAATGTCCCCAGATGTATTTTGCATGTCTGGAGGTATGCTGTTAGAGGATGAGTTGGAGGACGTTAAAGCTCTTGGGATCGTGGTGGAGGATTGTTTTGGGCGAAGTCTTATCCATACTGCATTTGGGAGGGATCTACAATATTTTTTTCCCAGGAGCAATATAGATCTGGGATCAACATGTGTTTAACTATCGGTAAGGTGATACAGGCCATCCCTGACATCATATGATATTTTAGCTTGAGATGGGTCACTGGCACAGCTGTCCAGATTTCTTATTGCAGGCTAAACCAACACTCCATTGTTGTTCTTCTCTCCCAACTAACTAAGCAAGAAAACAACACCAACAACAAAACAAAGTCAAAAAGTGTAGTTATTTAAGAGCTACTGCTTTCTGAGGGCTTGGGATTTCCACTGCTTTTTGCTGGTCAGCAAAACTTGCTAAGCAGAAACAGAAGGCTGTGGCCCCTCCACACTGCTGTGGGTTTGGATTGGAACACAGCACCTCAGTGTGCGTAACCCAAGCGTGAGAACAAGCCTCGCTGCCCTGCAAGCCCCGCCGAGCCTGCATGTTAATGCTTAATGTAATTCTTGGCCCGCTGTCATTTTGGCAGCGCTTTGAACTGCAGACCTCAATTTAATACAATTATTAGATGTAAGACGAATACCATGTAGGATACGCCAGTCATCAAATCACAGACTGGAGGTCTGGATCATGAGATGTTACGTTGCCAGTCCTCATGCTCGGAGAATTAAACACTCCCCATGCTAGTCCAGGTGATGTTTGCCCAAATTATACCAAATGTTCCAGTAACAGAAAGATCTTTAGTAGATCCATCCACAGGAATGACACAGTGAACCAGAATGCCAGCTCACAAGGTGCTGATCTGGGAATTGGGAGAGTGAGGGACATTTCAGTTCCCCTGCTGACCTGGTCTGGGACCCTTCCAGGCTTCCAAACCATATGAAATAAGAAATTACCATATTGACTTCATCTGAAAAAACATTTTGATGTAAAGCATATCTGATAAAGATATGCAGACTAAAGACCCTAATATTCATAGAATTTAATAATATTATTAGTAATTTAAAATAAACAGAATTATTAAAATCAGGTACTAATTCATTTCAGTATCCTTGGACCACCAAAGCTCTGCCAATAAACTGATTTTTTTCTTTTGTAGAGGGAGCAATTCGGCAGACTGCTATTCTGTCCTTGTTCTCCAAAATATTTGAGCTGAAGGTTGCTGAATAGTGAGAGAGACAATTTTTTGCTCCTTAGTGTTTTGTTTTCACCCTGTCTGTATGTGATGTTGACTACATGTCTCTTTCTCACAGTCAGTTTTCTCTCTCTGATGGACAGCCCATAGCACACTGACTTCACGTAAGCAAGACTTCAGGTAAGAGCTGATAAGCATGACAAGAGCATGGAGTCATACAAATAGTCCTTTGCCTGTCAGAGTTGGAAGTTATGCACAGCCCTGGGGATCCAAGGGGGTTTGAAATGCATTCCTGACTCTTCTTTTTTTTTTTTTTTTTTTTTTTTTGTGAGCAAAAGACAATTACATGGTAAGGTATAATGAAGGCATTTGAATGCCGGGTTCTGGAGAGAAGAACTACAGAAACATTTGTTTGCTTGGCTCCATTTATTTAATCTGGAATGTCCTTTGACTCGATTCTCGTGTCCTCCTCTTCTCTGGCACACACAGAAGAATGGGGCTCTTGGGGGATTTCCATCTCCTCCATGCAAGAATTTTGCTTCTGACACGTATGAGGAGTAGGAACAGAACTGTGGCAATAAATATATATCAGTGTGATCAAAAACAAATGTATGAAGAATTATTAATGATGCACTTGAGAGAATGGAAGAGTGCTATGCCAGAAACACCACCAGGAACTGAGTGAATATAAAGGGCTATGCAGCCTGCAAAGGCAGCAAAAGGTGGCAAAAGTGATTTACTATGCATGCAAAAAGCAATATTTGAACCTGCAGATGAATATTTCCTGTTTAATTAGTAGACTTGCTCTGAACAAGGAAGACAGACCAGACTCAGGACTGTGTACATAACGTACGTCTGACAGCTGGAACTGCCTTGGCCTTTTTTCTCTTTTCATCATCTCCAGTCCCTTCACAAACACCATGCCTCCTATGCCAACAGCTCTTGGAGAAGTTTGGACAACCTGCAGTCCTTCTCTTCTTGCTTTGAAGGCATCACTGAAAAGAGAGATGGAATATCTGGCAGTCCAGAAAAACAGCCTTTTGTGCAGGGTAGGAGGTTGAGGGTGGTGTAACAGAGGGGCTCTTGCCCTAAAACACAGCTTTTTTTCAAGCATTTTTCCCATTTTTGCCACTGATGCATTTGAAATGCAGCCACCACATATGCAGGGCTTTACCCCAGTGAGTAATTATCCAATAGCTCCTATTCTGAGCGTTCATGTAACTGCATGTAGACAGAGAAGGAAACAAGTCATTTGCATACAGAGCAAATATTTTGTCATCACCTGCTGTTCATCCTAATGAGATTTTGCCAGACTCATTAGAGTGATTCCACGCTTCTTAATACCCACTGGGATTGCTTTATTATTTGATAGAGTCAACAGTTGGCATATGCTATAGTGTCTTTGTATTCAGCTCCCTCAAAACCTCTGAAGGCAGCTGAACAAAGGAAATGAATAACCAGTTTTGTTTCCCTCTCTCTCCCAAGATTTCTTAACGTCGACACCAGTGACTCCTAAACGCCACCGCTAAAAGATCTCTTTATCAGCCCTCTCCCACAGGCTTCTGAAGGAGGTAGGTATCCTTGTCCTCGCATGGCTGAAAGCAAGGACCCTAAGGAGACCTGCTCCTGCTGAAGACTGATGGGGATTTCTGTTCTTCTGTTTTCCCTGCTGGTTTTAGAAATTGTATTTCTAAATCCATTGGTGGTGGGTTTTTTTCTCCCATTGCTCTGTCACAAAGTCATACGAGCAGCAGCAAAGTGCCCTAACACATGGAGAGGGAAGCGATGAAATTAAAAAAAAATAAATTCAGCTGTTGGTGAGTTCACATCAATAAAAAGCTGTGGAAGATTTGGGCAATATTTTACATGGCACTTCTTATGTGTAGGCTTCCCATATAACTTGGTGATTGTGGACAGAGAGCAATCAACTGCAATGAAAACAAATGAAAACTCAGAGAGAAATATTTTTCTTTACTCTGTCAGCTGTAATAATCTGAGGTGTTCCAATGGTATTAACAGGATATAATTCGTTTGGGCGTTACTTATAACAACATAAAGTTAAAAAAGATCTTGAAGTGTGATATTTAAGCTGACAGTGTCACTTTAAACAAATCCTCTCTAGATGATTTTTGCTTTGGGAGTCTCCTTTTACAAACAGACCTTGCCAAGAGTCAAAGTAAACACTGTGTTAATCTTAGATCAGCCTTTAATTTCTCCTGCTTCCTATCCCTTCCCCTTTCCTTTCTATTTCCTTCCAAGACATCAGTATTATAGACCATTCAAATTGGACATGTCCATAGCTGAACAACAAAAATCACCAACAGAGGACAATGAGAATAGCAATAAACTCGACATCATAATTATTTTCCCGTCACACCAGCAATTACAAAAGTAAAGAAGGAACAACCGAGTGCTCTTAACTTGATATTGATCATTTAATCTTCTCATGTCATCTTATATTAAACAGGGTAACGCTGCTACAGGGATCCCTGGCAACAATTAAGCACAGCTACAGAAGTCAGACTCACTGCAGGCTCAAGAAAGGGGGATAGCTCACTATTCGCACTGATGGTAATAATTATATGCTATGGAAATAGCGGAATTAGAGACACATTAATACATAGGCATGAATTCTTCATTTTAGTGAAGTTCTTATCCGGCCCAGTTCCTTCCAGATTCCTGTTAACGTGATATACACTCCTTACTTAGAACGAGGCCAAAATGTTGGTCTGTGTTTGGCATAGGCTGAGGAATTGTAGCTTCGGTCTAGTCTATATGGTGAAGAATGAACTTGGCAGCGGGTTAACTCATGAGCACTGAAACTCATATGCTTTTCATTCATGCTGTGTGCTGTAGACTCATCACAGCTAACGCAGAAGAGCTGAGGTTGAGATCTTTTGATGGGCTGCTTTTAACCTTGATTTATTTGTTGTTCAGTCCACGCAGAGTGTGTTCCTGAGATTGCAGATCACCTGGAGGTTTGGTTGCCAAAGCACAGATGCTGATATTCTGCCTGGCATCTAACTGCTGTTCCTAGAGATCATTAATTTCCCATTCAGTTCAAAATGTATCTGCCAGTCTTGTGTGAATAACTTAAATATAGAAGGACATTGCAAAAGAACATTGATACCTATGTTGATGCAACTGAGTTGAATCTCTACATTTACTCCTATGCATAGCTCTCTGGGCACTGCTGACTGCACTGACTAGATTTCAGTTGATTACATTGGGAGCTAAGACATCAGCCTCTTACTGACAACAAGTGTATGCTAAGGTTCCTAAACTTTGGCCAATGGAGTTGTTTTGCAATAGTATGGTTGGCCTCCATTTGCTTCATTAGGTGGACTTGTGCCTACTGTAGATACTATGTCAATATCTGTTAGGCTGCCTACATTCTGCCTACTATCAATCTACATTTCAGATGGTTCTTGCTGTGGAATATATCTCAACTGTGCTATCAAATGACCTTCTACTGTTTGCCTTGAGGTTCATACCATAAATAAGATGGATAAATCCATTTATGAGTGCAAACTCATTCCTGTGTTTAATTGAGAGCATAACAAAAACCACAGTCACCATGGGAGGAGAAAGAATGGTGAAGAGACATTGTGGGGTGAGGTTTTCTTCTCTGTGTTTTCATGGTGGGTGCAGTGGCGGTTCTTCAGAAGCATTCTTGCTGTAAGAATGCCGTCAGATACAGAGGAAGCACTGAATTTGAACCATATGTTGGGGCCCTGCACAATGCAATCCCATTTACAGCTCCATTAATTTTAGTTTCTGTTATTTCATGTTGCACCGCTTACTTTAACTTCTCTCTCTTGGCAAATTATCATCAAAGTCCTACTCAAATTAGCCAAACATCACGTTTCCTCTTCTGATTTATGTCAAGGAAGAGTACCCTGATTCAGACAGGTTACAAAACTTCACCTCAAACCTTCCACTATTTCTTTAAGACTTTAAAGAGTGTTCGGAGTGCTTGGATGGGTTTGCTTTTGTTTCCGCTTCCTGAGGAAAGCTGGGACCATTGACCTTTGTAGTATTTACGGCCGTCCCCAAATCCTCTAGCCACTGAAGGGAAAGAGGGGAAGGGAGGACAAGTCAGAGAGGTCAGATAATCAGATATTCCCTCAAGGAAAAGATCATCAGTGAAAGAGAAATGGAGTCTGGTGATGAACACGTGGTCTTGTGAGGGGCAAGCATGGAAAATTTGGACACTGAAATATTTGATGGTTCTTTGGTGTATTGTTTTCCTTTTAATATTCCCCGTGTCCATACAGATCCCATCATTGGAATTCCATGGTTTTCATGATAACACGAAACCAAAAAAGGCAGAATAAAAGTTGTCAATGGCACAAACATGGGCGGATGTAGAAAAGCGTGACCTATAGGAATTCCTGCAAATACAGAACCTACCTGTGAATAAAAGAAAATTAATGCAAGTGGAAATTGTTTTTTCTTTAAATTGCAATATTATTTAAAAAATGAGCCTTGAGAGAGCTACGGTGAACATATGTTGAAGTATGAATTTGCTACCATTTGTCAGAGCATTTGAGTTATAATGCAAGAACATTTTCTGTACTAAGCACTGTAGGTTAATTTAACATTTTTTGAGGAAAGACCAAAAGCACTGAATTATGAAGGTCATCAAATAAGCAAAATCTATGCGTGTTCTCAACCAGTATTTGAAGCAAATCTGTTTGCTTGCTTTTTTTCAGCTCTAGCAACATCCTCAGTATCTGTGCTATGGCAACAGAGATGTTCTGGATGATAATAATAACAGCCAAAGCCAGTAGCCAGAGCATGTTCTCCAGAGTGTGGCATGGGATACTTGTGCTGCTCTGCAGGGAGTCAGGCTGAGCCCCTCAGAGTTTATGAGTTTAGGCTCAGTGGTGTGCAAACACAATTACACATCTCTTGAATCCTCCCTGACCTGAAAATCCTAATGCAACCTTCCCATGGCACTGCATCTGAACTGACAAACCACTCTGCACCGAGCCAGCTTGTTTCTCTGCATCCATGAGAAAGTTAATCTGCAGTCCAGATGAAAAGTCCATGGATATTTGACAGATGGATGCAGTTCAGTTGAGTATCGTATTTGCTTTCAGATGAGAACGAGTTGCAGAACCAGGAGAACTTCCTCTTCTAGTCCTAGAGTGAGGGAACGAGGTATATCCATCTAAGTTCTTGAAAGCTAAGGCGACCAGAGCAATTCAATTGCCTCATTTTGAAGCATGTGTCATTTTAAAATAAATATATTTTAGAAATTCTGTCCCTTTCATTTTGCATTTAATTCCACTGTCTGTGGGAGTAGAATCTGACATAAATTGAATAATATATATATTTTTAAAGGAGTAAATCACCCACCATTTCTTGGTACAATAAAAATGATAAAAGTAAAGTTTCCATGCAAACGTATGTTAAGCTACATGACTGTTTAAATCATGGCCTCCCATGCTGTGTATCCTCTAGTACCTAGTTCCTAGTTCTAGTACTCTAGTTCCTAGGTTTCTGGTTAACACTAACAAAAAGATCAAACTGTAGCTTAAAAGAGCCATGCCTTACTTAAGAGGTTTAACTTAGTGTTTACCAGGCAACGGGAACATATATTACTTAAAAGAAAAAAAAGCATGAATGCAAAACAAGGTTAAAATAGCTAACACAGATCAAGGTTCCTCACCTGATGATACAAACATGCTCACATTTATACACCTTATTTAAAAACTCGCCATTCTGAGAGGAGTCCCTATAGGTTCAATCACAGGATTTGTTAATTGCACCCGCTGCCTTATTCTGAGCCATGGATAGCCTTGTCTGTCTTGAACATCTCTATTACTCATCACTGTCAGCCTGCTTTTTGGAGAAAATCATCTGAATCCAGTGTGATGTTTCTGGAAAGAAAACTCCATGCAAGCTCCTTACTGAAGCATGGGAGCGTCTCCAGCAAGATTCTTCATTGCTGTTGTTTCTTTCTACTTTGTGCAGAAAAAGAAGTAACTTCACATGAGATTATTCACACTTTCTTCCAGAAAAGACGTTTAGCCTCCACCTAGAGCTTATCCTCATTATTTAATTGTTGCTTTATGCAAGCACATTCTCTCAGTATAACCCAGGGCCTGATCTCTCTCTGTCTTGAACATGATCAAAGTCCTTGAGAAGGGCTGGTCCTGTCTCCATCTCAGCCCCACAGGGATATTTGGACTTCTTCCAGTTCAGTGTCTAGTTGGCATATAAAGCAGAAACAGTGCTAGTGACAGTGATGAATGGTCTGTTCTTGGCTGTTGACTGCATTCACACCGCTGGATATCCCTACAGTATTTAATTGCATAAAAGGTGAAACTCTTTTGTCCACATTAAGAATGTTTGGTCAGCATTACCAGACCTAAATAGTAATCTCCACAGAGGAAACTGGTAAACTTGTGCCCAAATTAAGTAGACAATAAGCAGTGAAAGTCTGTGCATTGAATGAACTCACTGCTCTCTCAGGACTATGGCAATCAGAGTTGTAGAATTATTTAAACTCAATTAATCATTAAAAAAAGAAGAACCTAACAGATACTTTTGGCAGCTACTGTACAGCCTTCTTGTTATGTAATTGAAATTATACAAGTAATTAAGGGGCAATTATAATCAGCGAGTGAGAGAGTTGTGGAAAAATGAGATGTGAAAAGACAGGAAGGCTGTGGATAATTCATTCTGTCTTTAACAGCTACTTGTCTCAGTGGGTTCCTTTAGACAGAGATAAGCTGAATTGCTGTACGGAGATCGGCAGGAAGAGAAACCACCAGCTCCCTAGACAGGATGAGTTTTAAAGACGTAGAAACCCAGGGGAGCCCCAGGTGCAGGCCAGACTCTGAAGACCTCAGCTTCATGGAGGCAGTCGTATTGTCTTCATAACCCAGTTGCTCCCAAGCTAAACCCTGTTTTCCCCAGGCTACTCTTCCCCCATTTCTATACCAAGTTCTTCCTTTTCCATAACCTCCAGTGTGCCCTGGGGCAAGGCAAGGAGAACACTTGAAGCAGGGATTTCCTCTAAAAGCTCTGTTATATTGGTAAACCCAGCTGATGTCTGTCATAACATAAAATTGGTAAGGTTGGATAAGACCTCTAAGATCATCTAGTCCATCCATCAGACCATCCCCACCGTGCCCACTAACCATGTCCCTCAGTGCCACATCCACATGGTTCTTGAACACCTCCAGGGACGGTGTCTCCATCACCTCCCTGGGCAGCCTGTTCCACAGCATCACCACTCTTTCTGAGAATAAACTTTTCCTAATCTCCAACTTGAACCTCCCCTTACGCAACTTGAGGCTGTTACCTCTCATCTTAATATGTGCATCCCCCAACAAATGCCTGAAGTCTGGAGAAACCTTCTTTATCTAGGAAGAGGGAACAAACAAACAGAGACAAGACGTTCCCCTTTCTGCATGTCATATTTTTTATTTACTTGTCCTTACATGTGTTTGGGAGCCTCAGAAAGCTGTGAGAAAGAGGTGGAGTGTTTCTGCATGCCAGGGTTGCCTCTCTGCTGCAAGCGCTGGTGCTGTGAGCAACACAGCAGTTCCCCAAGCAGAGAAGGGATTCCCCAATTCAAGGGTGTTATCTTCCCTGAAGGGTCTGAAAATCACATCATGACCAACGATTGTGACCTCAAAAACCAGAGCAAGAGTACAGAGAAAGTCTTTCAGTAGGAAATATTCAAAATCGGAGCAGGAGAATGAATCGGAGCTTGCACAGAAGTTGTTGTTTGTTTTCTTTTCATGCTCTGCACATCTCATGTTTCAGGCACCGTTTGGCAGTAGCTTGAGGCAGCCATTTTAATACAAAAAGAAATAGGCAAATTTTAAAGAAGACACAGAGAAAGAAGAGACACATGTGTGTGCATGCTTTTACCAGTGCCATTGCTGACAAACCGTGTTGATAAATTACTTTTCTTGCTTGGGGGGTCCAACTCTTCCCCATTTCCCACTGAAGAAAGAAAATGTAAAATATGTCTACAAAGCCACAATAGAAACATGCTAATGTGTCAGGGGGCCATTTTCTGTACTTCAGAGTCTGAGAATCTGCCTGCAAAAAGCCTTCAGTAGCTGCTGCGTGAAGGTTTCCAGATGAGTTACCCCAGTTAACATCAGAAGGGGTTCAGGCTGAACAAATCCCAGATGAAGCACTGGCTTTAAACCTGCCTGGGTCTCAAGCAGGTGGGCCAGGTATTTATTTTATGTTCCTGAGCCTGGATCCGCCAAATGCTTCTATTCCTGAAGGTTCCCATCTGCTTTGCTTGCTTGTTCCTCCACCACACTTGTTTCCCCTCTGAGCATTTCTCCAGCCCAGCACTTCAGGGAGAGAGGGAGCATCTTGTGCCTGCACACAGGGTCAGGGATGTGGGAGAGCCTTTCTTTATTTTTATTCCTGTAGAAAATCAGGAAGACTGGGTAGAGCAAAGCAGTGTGCTGTGATGAGAGAGCAGGCAACAAATCAGAAGACGAGTTTTCTGGGCAGAGCTTCTCCAGGGAGCAGCTACAATCCACAGACCCACTGTGATGTTGCTCTTGATTTACAGTTTCTTCAGGCGGCAATGTGTGTGCCTCTGCTCTTGTCAGAGTAAACAATGCTCAGGCTATATTTTGCTCTATTCACAGCCTATTTTTAGGGGTTCACTTGCTATTAACCCACTACAGAAGTGCAAGGAGCACACGCGCATGTCAGCACATGTAGGAGAATGGTACATCTCAGCACATGTAGGGGATGGTGCATCCAGCACCGCAGCCCTGGGGCTGCAGGAATTGGGCAGCAGCACCACAAAGCCAAAACTTTCCTTTCCACAATGGAAGCAGAAATGTTGCCTTGCTGCCTCCTCCTGCATATGCAGGCAGAGTAAGGCTGGGGTCAGCAAATGGAGTTCTCTTGAGACAAAGCATCAGTTGTGAGGTGTGATGCAGCTGGGATGGCCAGGAAAGGGTCCTTCCTTTTAAAATCTGTGAAAACAAGGCTGTGATTTTATTTTATTTGTATTTTAGCTTTAGATAAAACATATGACATTACAGCCAGGAGAGACTCTCTCTCCCCCTACCCTGAGACGTTGTCCAAGGAGCAGACAATAACAAGTAGCATTGATTTATTGCTGCAGAGGAGGGAGAGAAAGAGGAATGTAATAAATGCTGAGGAGATGAGAAATGTACCCATTCCCTCACCCCTACACACACACAAACACACGCACATGCTCACAGCCCAGAAAGGGAGAGGAGGTTATCTGCCATGAACCAGCACATTGCTGAAATTCTAATGAAACGGGAGTCAAGCAGGTAGGTGGTGGAAGAAATGCTGAGTTTGATGTGCATTTATCATCTTCAGGTGCTCAACCCAATTCAGGGAGGAAAGTCACAGGAAGGGCACCCTACCACTGGAGAAAATATTTTGTAAGAAAGGACAGGCTATTTCCTTATAAAGAGTTAGAGCAAATACATTTTATTCCAAAACAAATCAAAACCTTGCTTTGAAGGAGTACTAACAAGCTTGGCAGAGCAAACACAAACATTAGAAAATGCTGACTTAAAATTGCCTTTCCTACCTGAATTCTCTACCCAAGCATATGTGGACTGTTTTAACTGCGTGACCAGACGGCCTTTTTCCACACAGCTCCTTCCTTCAGTACACAAATCGGACCCATTCTGTGATGGGATCTCTACTTTGTCTTATTACAAAAGCTAGAAGTGAATGAGGGGTAGGACAGCGAGAGAGTAAGAAGTTACATTGGACACCATCTCCTCCTTTGCTCCTAAGTGCTGCAGAAGATCTTTCAGCCATGCTTTTCACAGATGGTTTGTAATGGTGTCTTCTTATTTTCTAGGTGCCTGATTTCCAAGCCCAGCGGTTTGCTTTACAGAAGTGCTGAGCTCTCAATCTCTGTTGAGTCAGGGAGAGATATGCTTTGGTGAGGGACAGCATCCTATCACAGAGTAAATGCTCTGAAAAATCAAGTCCTGGTGGGACTGGAGCACTGATGTAGCTGCCCGTTTGCCAAAGGAGGACCATAGCATCATATCTCATCAGAAGTTCTGCAGAAGGGAACCAGCTAATACTTGTGGAGCTGTTGTACTTCACTGGCAATACTGTAGAAATCCCCATAAGGAAAATACTTCGTGATTCAAAGTGTGTGGAACAAGTCAGGAATACAGTGGAAAATAATATGCTGAGTAGGTGATCATCATCTTAGTAGTGTCCTTCTAGTGCAAAGGACTTTGGGATACATGAATAAACACGTGCTTTCTTTTGGATGCAAAAACCTTTTGATGGTTCACCATGTCCCAACCTTCTGCCTCACTCACTTAGCATTCACTCAACTGTAAACTTCCCCTATTCTCAGCAGTTCATTCCCTTTCAGTACAGCCTGTGACTTTTGGGCTCATCATCCTAGTTCCAACCATGGTACACTGTGCCAGTTAATCCCCATTCAGGTCCTCCATTCCTCATGCCATCAATATGAGTTGTCTCCATAGAGGCCAATTCATTGTCTGCTCTGTTTTCCTTTCACTCACACACCAGTCTTTTCATTGACAGACCACTGAAGAGTTTCAGTGGGTAACTAATAGCATTTTTCAAATGTAAGCCTTTTCCCTCAGCCTGAACCTTGGCCACAAGGAACAGTTCTAAATGGAATTCTCCTCCCCACTCCATCTGAAATAATTCAGCTTGAGGCAAACACCTGGATTGGATAACTTTACTGCAAATGGCCAAATTTTGGCAACATTGAAAGTGACTGGAAATCATAATGAAATGCAAAACTGTCAGAGCCACCTGTAAAAACCTTGAACTCTATACAGAGTTTAGCTGCCCTAGCCTCCATTGCATCAGGCATGTGCCCTGGCCATGCTTTGAACATCTTCAGCTCACAGCTGGGTGCACACCAACAGCTCATTTGCCCCTGGCACCACTGTCATCATCAAAATGAAAACAGTCAGCAAGCTGCAGTGTGACCAGGACCTCCCGAGCTCTGACCCCTAAGTGATTGGCAGTCATCACTACCAAGAGACACCACTCTCAAGGATGGTGGTGGAGGCACAGCTATCTTACCCCTGTCCTGAAGCAGCTGTTCAGGCAAACAGGAGATGGTCCCTTGTTCCACCATCCCAGGGATCCATTGCCCTGGCAAGTCCACCAGAGTACGTGGCAATGAGCATTGTGCTAACCACGGCCTTGCCCCACCATCAGCACGTTGTGCGCCATTCTCCGAAATCAGTGCCCATCTACTTCTGGCGGGGTGAATACCCAGAACTGCGTTGGCTTCAGCACGCTGCGTTAAATGTTAATGATAAACATTAAATGTCAACAAAACTGAAGGTTATTGCACAGTCCCTTAGCTTTTTCTCCTTGCTGCGGATCTACTCTCTGGCACTGAGCAATTTGCTAAATCTTTCTGAGAGCCAATTTCCTCAGTTAATAAACTCTGCAGCGGAGTGCAGCAAAGATCACTTTGGTTTTTGTGTAGCGTGGGAAGGACCTTAAGAGGAAAACTCATAGGAGAACAGCATTGTTACTCTTATCTGCTCAGATTTAGCAGCTAACACATCTGCTCAGGGTGGCTCAGTCTCACATCTAGCCTGTTGCTTAGGGAAACGTCTAGTAGAATTTCTATGGTACAATGAAGCATTGGAAAATCAGACAGGGATTTATAGCTGCATTTTCTTGCAATGTGTTATAATAGCCAGCATTATTTAATCATGGAAACATGATCTGGCCAGA
>JANHGO010007410.1:0-20056 GCA_024606505.1 Aquila spilogaster | reverse complement strand
GAAGTAATTTATGAAGTAAAGGTAAGAAAAAAATATAAACCAATACGTAGCATTCTCAGCTGGCCGCGCCGTCGCTCGCGGCGGTGGCCCCGGCGCGCGCCCGCGCGCGAGGCTCTCCGCCGCGGTCCCGGTCGCGGTCCCGGTCCCGGTCCCGGTCCGGTCCCGCCCCGCCCCGCCGCAGGAGAGCAGGGGTGCTGGCGACCGCACTTGGCGGTCGAGAGGTACGGGCCCCCGTCCGCCCTGCCCGCGCCTTTTTAGGCGGCTGCCCTTGAAGGACGGCGGGCGCCTCTCCTGCCGGCTGCCTCAGAGTGTGAGGAGGCAAACGCTCCCGGAGAGAGTTGGCTTTCAAAGACGTTTAGTTTTGGAAGCCCGTGAAACCGGAGTAAAAGGTGCTACTGGTGCTAGGGCGGAGCAGATTCTCAAGAGCTAGTTCATAAAGTTTATCTGACTGGGAGGAACGAGGTGGGCATTGAAAACCAAAAAAAAAGACAGCAGGCTTTTCATCAGCAGCGCATACCCGAATGAGGAGCGTGCCACGCTCTTCGGTCACTCCGTCCCACCACGGATGGAGTGTTCTTCTAGTGTTCAGGTGTGGTTTCCTGGGGATGCTTTTCCCCCCATGCTGCCGCGGCCTGCCGCTGCAAGCCTCTGCGGGAGAGGAAGGACCCTGCGTTACTCGGGATGCCAGGGTGGGGTTTGTTAATGGCGAGTTCACCCGTGTCAGAAGGATGACCCAGATACGCGGAGGAGCGGCAGGCAGAAAGTAGTTCACTGTTACTAGTGAGGCACTTTCACCTGCTGCGGAGCAGGGAACATCTTGCACAAGCAGCATAGGGAGGGTTTAAGTCATTAGGTGGGAACCAGACCCTAAGTCCAGATAAAACATTTGCCCGTGATGCATTTTGTTTAGTTTTGAAAGTTTCTGGAAGGACAGGAGGGAAGGAGAGAGTGGCACAGGCATGTCGGCAGCCCTCCACCGTGGCTGGGGCCGGCTCCTCCATGATTTATAGCCCGTGATGTCTTTCCATCGCTGCACCAGAACCGCAGAAGGCAGTGACTTAACTTCCACTGAGCTTTCCTGCTCTGACTTCCTCTGGGTGCCCAAGGTCAACTGTTAGGCTAAGTTCAAGTGTACCTACTACCGACTTAATATATGATATTCGCTTCGCTTTTAGGACTCTGCCATATGATGTTGGGGGCAGGCAGGCAGGAGGAAGGACTCCATCCTTTAACGACTTTTCCATCTCTCAGTGTCTGAGAGCAGAAAGAAGCCCCCGCTCCTTACACACAAGCTCCTCCCCAGCTGCTGCTGGGCACACTATGCCGTGGATGACCCTTGGGCTTACAGGAGCAAACTGCACAGCCCAAGCTCACCTCTGTACACCGCAGCTCACGCAGGTACACTGCCCTGAGTGTGTAATGGAGGAAGGTCAGAGCTTGGGGCGAGTGAAACAGGAGTGCTACCAGGCAGCCAGGAAATATGGAGACCGGGGAGCACATCTCTTTGGAAAGGCAGGATGAAAGCATTCATCCTGACCTGGCTTCTGCAGGCTATTAAAGCATGGCACGGAATAGATGTTAGTCTTGTACGCTCACACAGATACAAGTGGGGCTGAAACCTAGCAGCTGCCTTCCACAAACATCCTGCCACCCTGGCAAGAGGCAAACACGCATCGAAACTGCTTTACAAATTTCCAACTAATCTGAGTTACTGATGAATGCATCCGTGAAGGCTCCCTCTGCCACCAGCGTGCATTAGTGCGATGTTACCTTTGCATGCAATACTGCAAGTTTCATATCCTACTTTTATCTCCAGTTCATAGCAGTTTGTTTACACGGTAGCCAACGCAGCAGGGAAAGCAGGTGAACAAAGATGATGTGACAAATGCTTTGTTGTGGCCGGATGTCCTCTGGGTGCAGGGAGTGCTAATGCTTAGGGTGACACTGTCGGGTATTTTCTGTGAAGAAAAAGGCCTCATGCCCCTGTCCTAACAAAGCCAGTCGCATGCAGAGAAAGCTTGCCAAGTGCACCAGCAAAACTGGAAGGGGGACATCATGCTGTCCCCAGCCCACCTGGGACCAGAGGAGTCCCTGCTGCTCATGGAGTTGCTGGTCCTGGTGGAGGAGCAGATGAAGCCCAAGCCAGCCCAAAGTCACCCCTTTGCGAGCATCATGGCACAGTGTCATTCCTCATGAGTGAAGCCCATCACTGTTCCCCTGAGCCCAGAAATCACTGCTCAGGCAGCAGCGCTTCAGTGACAATGTCAGGATTTGTCCCAGAATCACTGTAGTGGCTGTGGGCAGCAGCAGATTTTGGGACATGATGCTGTGAAAAC
The DNA here is from genome assembly GCA_024606505.1 of Aquila spilogaster. Classification (NCBI taxonomy): domain Eukaryota; kingdom Metazoa; phylum Chordata; class Aves; order Accipitriformes; family Accipitridae; genus Aquila; species Aquila spilogaster. Next base: position 17,720 of record JANHGO010007410.1, on the reverse strand, counting down.
ACATCCTCTCTTTGGAAAAGCTGCCTGGCTACATAGATCATTATGTCAGGACTACATGCCACAGACAGAGATCTGGACTGCTGGGCTAAGGTCTTGCTAGTACCCAGAGATGCAAAGAAAAGACTTTGCAAATCTGACTCCTGTTTCCCTTGGTAAAAAAAATAATATTGGAAAACATTCAGTGAGCCAGAATTGCCTAGAGAAGAAACTGGAGGAGCTGCAACCAAAACATCAACAAATGCAAAAGGAAATTTCCTCAGTAAACACTCCAGGGTTCATATTTTTAAAAGTGAAGGATGTGCAAGTCTGAAAAAAAAATGCCTGAGTGTAGTTTAGAGATCTGGAAACTGCTTGGTTTTGTCTGCTGCCCTTCATGGTGAAGGTGTAGTGACTGCAGACACCCTGGAAATGAGAACTCAAGGCAGCCTTTGGACAGAAAGGTTACAGCCTTCTTCCTTCTCTGCACATCTTGCCTTCACTAGCCATCCCATCTGGACTTTCCGCTGTCATGTGTGTCCATCTGCCTACTGAGTTTGGCCTTGTCTGCTGCAATAATGCCTTTTCTGTGCAGGTGAAAGAGGCACCTGACATGTAGCATTGGTCCGGGTGACCCCTACATAGCCCTCGGTGCTATCTTATGAGCTAACTAACTTCACATGAGTCTCACTCTGTTGTCTGTCTTAGCACAGCTGTTGCCTAAATCTCACTGATGTGCAAGAGGACTGGACTACAGGCTCAAATCTGCTTGCAGGCAGCATCCAAGTGTGTGATTCCCCCTGGGACAGAGCATGCCTTTGTGAACCTGGCTGAAATGCTGCACCAGGTTGCTTAACACATAGGCTTCAAGTATTGCTTCAGTGCACCCTGCAAGTGAACGCACATCCTCTTGCAGCCTCACCAGTGAGAGAGGGCTCATCCATCATGTGCACTGAGGTGAGAAATGCTGCCCATGACATGAATCTGTGAATATTTCACTGGCAAATTCCTATGCTGATGGGGACAGGCATCTCTGTGCCACAGAGACACTTCTGTCTTGCTGGGAGGAAGGAGATTACAGGTTACTCTCTGCCAACATAACTTTGTGTCAAATAACCAATGCAAGAACAAAGGACAAAGACCTAAATCTTGTGGGGCTTCCTATTTCAGCTGAAAACATTTTGGACTTGCAGGGATCCAGCGCTGCTGCTGGAGTTAGGCACTGCCCCACAGGGAAGGTGTGCTGCAGAGGGTAGCACAGCAGGACCCACTTAAATCTGCAACTGGCCCCTGCCTGTTGTGCTGTGCTGTGCACGGCAGTACGTTGGCAGGCGGCAGCGGCTGTCAGGGTGATGGCTATCCCACAAAAAAGCCTCCTGCCAAATAACATGAGACCTAGAGGCTCTTTGCCTTACTGAGGTGAGTTAGGCTGGGCTGGTACTCTCAAGCTGAAGCTGCAAAGGGCTCAAAGGCTTTGCAATGTCTTAGAAAAAGAGTTTTACAATTCTTTATTATCACAAAGGGTTAAGAAACATAGCAAAAACTGAGCTCTAACATTGCATAGCTCCAGAATTTCCCAGTCCTTCCCTAGTTATTTGACCTGAAAGCGTTACCCCTTTTGGTGTTCAGAAAGCCGTGCAAAGGAGTTCAGTGGGAGGTTCTTGCCAGAGTTTGGGAGTGGTGTGGCAGGGGGGAGGCAGGCAGACACCAGCACACCTCCACCCCAGATGGCTCCTGGCACAGCACTGGCCTCCACTCCTGATGGGTGATTGCTAGGGACATGGGCCTGGACCCAGGGAAAAGTGGCTTTATGAGTGATATTGGTACAAAGCATGTTAGTCTGCTGTGCTAATTAATTGCTAACTACACCTCCTGAGGCAAGTGAATCAGCAGAGAGTATATAATTAAACCCAAGATTGTTTTTTATATATTTTAAACATTCTTCTAGAATTCTCCACCTGGAAGAAAGAAAAAGGGCAGTGAGGATGAAAGATAGTGAATGGTTCATGAGAACACAGTATCATTTTAATGCTACTGCTGCCTGCTACCATCACATTTCAGTGCAGAGCTATTTAAAATGTTGTCAAGAGTGGCCTTTTTTTTTTCTTTTCTCTTGCCATGAAAAATGAAGTAATGACCCCAAAGCATGGTTCAAATGAAGACTTTACATGGTAAAGAATGAAACAAAGCCTAAAACATCAGAGGGACAAGAAATAAGTGCTCAATGTTTATATATTGAAGTGCTTCTTGTGTACCTGGCAAAGAAGTTGAGCAACAGGTTCCCAAGAAGCCTCCCTTGTGCTGTTCAGGCAGGCACAGACTTACTGGTGAGGTCAGCTGCAGTTGCCTTTTTAGGGTGCTCTTTAATAAATCCTTTTAATTAGACTCTCTTCTGGCTAACTTGGAGCTCTAAAGCTTATAGGAATTTTAATTGGTTTAGCCTCTTTTGAGTGAGGGTTGCCTTAAATGTATCCATACATCCTGCCTGGCCATTTGGTGATGTATCTGTCTGATCTGCAGGACCAGCAGAGGAAACATGGGAATGACCAACTCAGCAGCGAGTCGAGGCTGGTAGATTAGCCTGAGCTTCCCCATTTAAAACTGGACACGTTGAAACTGGTCCTGGTATCAGTACATTATTACACTCCTCAGTACGGTCTGACGGTGGCCTTGGCTCTTGTTCAGGGCTGAGCAACTCAGCTCAGCACCAGGCACCCTAGTGGGACACTCAGCATCCCCTGCAGGGGAGGCAGAATCAGTCGGTGGCAGACATTTGGCCATAAAAGCCTGTTTTTCCCTTTAGCTTTGAGGCATGCCTGGCTCCATACATGCTGCCCTGTTTTTGCAATGGATGCTTAACATGGCTTAGAACAGTGAAGCCTTATGGGTGTGGAGCCACACGGGATCATAGATATGGTGGGGGGGACAAGGGAGGGAAATATCTGACCCGAGGACTCCTTTTTTTCCCCTCTCAGGCATAACAGTCTCCCGCCAGGCTAACAACATGGTGGGGTTCGTGTTGCTGAAGCAAAGGAGCAGCATGGTGGTGAGTGTGAGGACAAAGCTGAGGGGAGCCTGCAGGACTCTGGGGAGTGGTACCACTGCTCTGCATGCTGTCTCTGCCATGCTTCCCAAAACATGCCCCCTCCCCTCCATCGTTTTGGGGAGAAACAGCTGTGGCAGCAAGTACCGCCCTCCCTTCTCTCTCAATAGCCCAGTCAGTCTAGCATATGCTCCCTTCTGGGCAGAGAAAACATGGTTACTAAACAGTAAACCCACATTCCCAATCTGTATGTCAGGGAACTATGTTACCCGAAAGGCACAACACAGAACAAATCTGATGTAAACACTACACAGGCTAGAAATGCTGCAGTGATTAAAAGACAATCTCCAACATTCATGTCTAATGCTGACCTTGAACTCCGGCCAGCAAAACCAAGGTAAATCCACTACAGAGCTTTACAGGCAGAAAAAGGTTTTCACTCAAGTACTTACACGTTCTGCCCAGTCAGCCTGCTCTCAGTACTGCCCCTGTTACATCCCCACCTATTTGCCTCGGCAGCAGGAAGAACTGCATTAATGCTGCCCTTTCCCACAAACTCTCCTACTGGTGCTTTTCCCCGGGTGGCAATAGCTGAAGAAGCAAGATACCTCCTCGTGTCAGCTGCCATTGGACAACACCCATGCTGCCACAGATTACATCTTTGAATTTCCTTCCATCCTTTTTCTTATAATTCTGCAGCCTTGGGGGCCACAAAGAGGAGTAGCTTGGCTGGTGTTAATGCCATGGTATAAATCTGTTCTCACTGAGATCAAAATTAGGCTATTTGGGGCCAAATTCTTTACCAGTGTAAATTGGCAGGGCTTCATTGCCTTCTGTAAATGAAGATGGCCATTTGCATTTATAACATCAGATGGGTGGCTAATTGTTTGGCATTCCTTGAAGATATGAACAGACGGCAGCATAACTGATTAACTATTATTATTAATCTCAGCTGCTCGCAGGAGAGTAGTAGCAGGTTTTCGCATCCACTCCTATTAAGTACTTGGGCAGTGCAGTTTTCCAGGCCTGAACTCCTGAGGACGGCCGAAGCAGGGGACAGCTTTACTTTCAGCAAGGAGAGTGAGATTACTCTGTTGCTGACGTACAGTGTCCAGTGCAGTGGTGCAACATCACAGTACCCAAAGATACTGTCACCTCAAAAAACCCCAGTGTTTCTCTCTGATCCCGTAGTCTCATTTTTGACCAATTCAATTTCCAGACCAAGCTTACTTGTGGCCAGCTCATACCACATTTGTTCTCATGCTAACACTGCTCTTCAGTTCCAGTCAACCTGATTCCCTTGTGCTCTTCACTGGGTGAACAAGCAAACATTCCTGTTAAACAAACTCTTCAGTCCCCAACATCTGCATGCCTCGCTGAGTCCCTTCTCACTTGGCATCATCTTTTACATGGATGGAAGTCTCACAAAGGCTTGTGCAATGCCATTAAACGTTCCTTGGCTTTTAAAAAGCCACATCATACTGAGGAGCTGTTCCCAGCTAATCCTTTCATGTCCTGCTGCTCCTCTTATTCGCAACTTATGAGCTTCCCATTTACAGCAATGCTTTTGCCCACAACCCTGCACATTGCACCTACTGGAGTGCATCCTGCTTCTGCCACTGCTGTCAGTCTCCCCAGTTATTACTGCCAGAAATAGACAGCTTCACAATCTGTATGTCCTTCCCAAGTGCTGCTTGCCACCACTCCTGCTTCTTGTCCAGGCGTACTCCCAAAAACGCTCAGTGAGAGCATATGCAAGACCAGCTTCTGAATTCCCTTTCTAGCCTTCTCACAGCACCTCCCATCTGCCAGCTTGGTCCTGAATTACTGAGATTCTCTTTTGCTTTCCTTTCCTTGCTGAACAGTGTATCACAGAAGCATCAGGCCAGCCCAGCACACCTGCTTTTCACCCTACTGAGTTTTTTTTTAATTCCCATTTACCTTTGAATGTGTTCTTTCTTTTAAAATTTGTTCTTTCCCACCTTGAATCAAGACACAAGGGTCTGTGTTTCTCTGGCCGGACTGTGCCCAGTTTGCTCTGAGGGAGGCATTAATACTGAAGTTCAGTGCAGCAGTCCTTTCCACGTGTGCAGAGATCCTGGGGTACTAATCTGTTAGAATTCTCTTTTTGCTGCAGATGGCAACACTTCTGCTTCTGTGCAACCCGTTTCCTCCTTCCTTCCCAGTTATTGGGGCCCCAGCATTTCATTCCAAGCTTGCAGAAAGCAGTCCCAGGGGAGGAAAGGTAGAGTACACTGAGCTGTTACCATTCTTATCTGTGTCAGGTGATGCTGCGAAATTTTTACTAGATAATGTGGTCCCAGCAATCAGGAGTGGGGCTGGTGACCTGAATGTTTTTCCCACCAAGGTAGACTGCCATTTCCTTATTAGCAGTGTTTTGGGTTTTGGTAGCAGGGAAGGGGCTGCAGGGGTGGCTCCTGTGAGAAGCTGCTAGAAGCTACCCCGGCTCCAAGTTGGACCTGCCTCTGGCCCAGGCCGACCCAAACAGTGACGGTGGTAGCGCCTCTGGGAGAACAGATTTAAGAAGGGGAACCTGCAGTGGGGAGTGGGGTGTGAGATAAACACCTATGTGGACACCAAGGTCAGTGAAGAAGCAGGGGGAGGAGGTGCTCCAGGCACCGGAGCAGAGATTCCCCTGCAGCCCATGGGGAAGACCATGGTGAGGCAGGCTGTCCCCCGGCAGCCCAGGGAGGTGAGCGGGGGAGCAGATGCCCACCTGCAGCCCGGGGAGGAGCCCATGCTGGAGCAGGTGGATGCCCCCGAAAATGGCCGTGACTCCATGGGAAAGCCTGTGCTGAGCAGCCTGTGAGTGAAGATCGGCCCGCGGAAAGGACCCACGCCAGGGAAGTTTGTGAGGAACTGCAGCGCGCAGAAAGGACTCACGTTGGAGAAGTTCGTGAAGAACTGTCTCCTGTGGGAGGGACCCCACGGTGGAGCAGGGGAGGAGTGAGGAGTCCTCCCCCTGAGAAGGAAGGAGCGGCAGAGACAAGGTGTGGGGAGCTGACCCCAACCCCCATCCCCTGTTCCCCTGCGCCGCCGGGGGGAGGAGGTGGAGAGAACCGGGAGTGGGGTTGAGCTGGGAAGGAGGGACGGGTGGGGGGAAGGTGTTCTAAGGTTTGGTTTTACTTCCTGATATCCTTGGTTTGATTTGACTTGTAGTAAATTAAATGGATTTTGTTTCTTCCCCAAGTTGAGCCTGTCTTTTGCCCATGACCATAAGTGGGGAGTGATCCCTCCCTGTCCTTGTCTCGACCCACAAGCCTGCCTTTATATTTTCACCTCATCCCACTGTGGCTGGGGGGCGGGGAGGGGAGGGAAGTGAGCGAGCGGCTGCGTGGTGCTTTGTTGCCGGCTGGGCTTAAACCACGACAACCAGTTTCTAGCAGCATTCACATACTTCACGTTTTTGATGTGATTCAGCCAATACCAGAGCCTGCCAGGCAAAGAGTTTTCATTAAGGGCATGGATAAATAAAGAAGGATAGGTACAAACCTTCTGATTGACAGAATACCATCTACTTATATCACTGCTTAGAAACCTATAACCTAGATCAAGGGGAAGAAAAATACTCCAACTGGTTTTCAAACTCCTGAAACAAAGCAACTTCAAATTGATGCTTTATGTTCACCAATTATAAAAGCTTCTGAAGTCAGAAAATGCTGGAAAGGAAATAAAATTAAGCTCAATTTTGTCAAGAGGAATGGAACTGCTTTGTCTGACAAATCTGTAACTCATAATCAGTTTAAGTCACAGAAGTTGGCAATAATTTGCATTGTTATTTATAATACTTCTTGCAGTATGTATTGCCAAATCTACATCCCACAGTGTGCTGGTTTTGGTTGGGATAGAGTTAGTTGTCTTCACATTAGCTGGTATGGGGCTGTGGTTTGGGTTTGTCCTGTAAACAGTGTTGATAACACAGGGATGTTTTAGTTATTGCTAAGCAGTGCTTACACAGAGCCAAGGGCTTTTCTGCTCCTCACCCCACATCACCAGCAAGTCAGCTGGGGCGGGGGGGGCACAAGGGGTTGGGAGGGGACACAGCTGGGACAGCTGACCCCGACTGACCAAAGGGATATTCCAGACCATGTGACATCATGCTCAGCATATAAAGCTGGGTAAAGGAGGTGGAGAAACCTTTTGGAGTGATGGTGTTTGTCTTCCCAAGTAACCGTTACACGTGATGGAGCCCTGCTTTCCTGGAGATGGCTGAACATCTGCCTGCTGATGGGAAGTGGTGAATGAATTAGTTTTCAGGCAAAACTGCCCGTTTTTTTTTTTAAACCTGGACATTTCTTCCAACTGCTGTTCTTCCTAGGCATACTTGCTATTCATGGACACAGTTTCAAATTTTTAAAACTTAAAGCCAACTCCAACTGTGCCACAGGAAAGGACAGCATGCTGTGAAACTCGCCTGACCCAACTTGCTAATTGGCCAGCAGAAGCAAGCTTGCAGTTTCACAGCGCAGCATGCCCTCGAAGTGGTAAGCAGTGCAGCAGAGGCAGCAATCTCCAGGTTCAGGGGATTGCAAGAAACAATTTACACCTTGTTTACACACTAAATATCAGTGCCTCTGGATGTGTGGCTTAAACCACTCTGCATTACTGCCACGCTTAGCTTTTAAAAATACAGAGATGTGTTCAGAATTCTTGCTAAACTTTTCCTTGAAATGTAAATCTCTCACTATAAATGTTAAACAGAGCTTTTAGCGATGAGCATGGAGAAAAAAAAATATCCTCAACTAGGACAACAGAAAACCACACCACTGTACTCCAGGTTCAAAATGTCTAAGTTGCACTTCATAAAGACACATTTTAATAAATTAACATTTATTGAAAATACCACATTAGCCTTTATTTTGCTCATTTGCCCCAGTGCAAATTTAAGCTATTTAACATGTAAATTGTAATAACAGAACTGCAAGCAGCTTCATAAAATAAAAGACCAAATAGTTAGAATACAATCAGACTCTTTAATCTGGTGGGTAAGGAACAGTGGGGTGGAAGGGAATAATCTGTTTTAGGGTCTGATACACAACCTATCTTGTTGTTTTAACACATACATCTGTTATTAAAAGCCACTGTTCAGCAGTATAACATGCATCTAAAAATTGACAATATTGGGCATCATCCATTAAATATACTATTTGTAGACAAGAATCATTAGGGATAGGAAAAGGATTAAAATAAAAAGAAAAGCACCAGGGCTCCACAGCCCTCCTAGAATTAAGTATTTTGCAGGGAGAGTGTAATGCCATTTGTCAGCGCTCTACTGCCACATGCCATAAGGACTAGCATTTGGTCCATTTCCTGCATATTTGCTGTAGAAATGCACTTCTTTGGAAAAGCAACCATCAAGGCTTTGCAAATGCAGGGTTACTTCAAACACCCAGCTTATTGGCCTGGGTGAGGACAACTTTCAGAACGGGCATGAAAGCAGAGGTCTCGCTGAAGTTGCTGGTGCTGACTATGTGTGTGTGGATGTTCAGTCCTTCCTGGTAGTTGTGGGTTTCAATGCTCTTCACAATGTTGTGCAAACCGCTAATGATGGTTGGAGAGAGCTGCAAGGAAGCCAGGCAAGGCAGGTAAGCAAAAAGAAAAAAAACCAGCACAATACACTAGTGCTAGAAAAACAGAAATCCTGAGTGTAACATTTGGCCCTCAGGAAGGTGCAGCAATTAGTTCCTTTCTTTAAAGGCAGGCATCTTCAGAGCTGCGCCACATTGGGAACAGTCACTGGGAAGTCTAAAAGCAGACTTCAACAAGAACATACCTTCTCTGCAGTACTGCAAAGCCCTGCAAGCCTTCACTACCAGCCCCTGGATGCAATTCCCTGAGCCGGGAGACCTGCTGTGACAGACTAGCACATGAAAAACCTACTGAGCTTTTATGCCTTTGGGGTAAAGTTAATTGCTCAGCAAAGATGGCCTGACAATGACAGGATCACACCACTCTAATCCTAAGGTACTAAGAGATCTAAGCCCAGTCTACCACAGACCTCCTGGAAGGCTTTGGAAAAATTACCAGATCTTCAAGAGTACTTGCACATCTGCCTTCCAGTGAAGTCAGTGAACCTCCAACATCTAAATCTTCTGCTTTTGTTTTTGGCTGCGTGTGTCTCACTTCACGCTAAGAGTGGGGGAACTTGCTGTGTTGGCTCATTCTGCTAGCACCTGGGTCCAGGGACCCTGCTGATGCATTAATCCAGCACCTACTGCAAGGAGATCTGCTCTTTGGCTCAGCACAGTTCCTGCACAGCACAATAAAACTAATGATGACCACAAAACACTGTAAAGTCTGCACAGGCACTTGGGGCCAAGCACTCTACCTAGCTGTTTCTGGGAAATGCATGGAAACATACAATAAATTGATTTGAAGCACACTTCTAAAGAAGGAACAAGCACCTGCTACATATTGCAGCAGGGTCCACACCACTGATGAAGTTCTTGGCCATACCTGCAGCATATGACAGGGTGTAAGGGGAAACGTAAAACAGAACTTACTGTCTGTTCCCTAAGTTTGTCATATAGAAACTCCAGGCGTTTATTTGCATCATCTAGTTTCCTCTTGGTTTGCTGAAAGAGAAATAAATACATTAAAACACAGTGATTTAAAGAACACCATACTGATCTGATAGCATTGCAAAGAGGTCCATGCAGCACATGAAATTCCTTTCTCAATATTTTCCTAACACATCATTTGAATTCTTTGCTCTGTACTTTTCTCCTCCGATTTTGCTAGGAAAGACCACGTGATATGACTGTAGTTCTCTGTATGTAACCACTCTAGTTAGCTACAGAGAATGGTGAACTGTAAGGGTGCATCCCAAAAGCCACTGGTCATTTGTAAAACCCACTGGTATAACTGATATGGAAAGTAACAGAATTCTGAGTTGCAGCATGAATTTTTTTCTAGGGTTTAGTGGCAAAGCCTAATGATAGCTGGATAAAGTTATTACTGGAATCAAGTATCCAGCAACATCAATGAGAGCGTAAGGGCACATACCGTCACTGAAGTCTAAGTACGTACAACTCGGTCATCATTTATGGCAAATCCTAATTACATTTTTCATCATGTGATTAGTAAAAACAGGCATTTGTAAGTTGTTACTGCCAACAGAAAAACTAGTAGCCTAACCTAAACTGTCCTTACAGATCCTTTGTGCTTCCATGATTTTATAGAGAGTAAACCACCCATTGATGTGTCTGGAATTATTTTGCCACCAAAGGCTCTTAAAATAACTCCAGTATATTCCACCGGGAGTGCCACAGCAGCTGCTGGAGAAATGCATTTTTATCCACCTTTTTTTTTTTTTTTTTAAACAAACAGCTACAGAAATTGAAGATTTTAATCCATAATAATAAAACAGTAATAAAGCATCAAGGTTACAATTACAGAAGCACAAAAAAGAAGGTGGTCAACAGCAGTAGAAATGCTATCAGTGCACAAGAGTAATGAAAATTCCTCCTAAATCAGTATGCACATCAATCTATCTTCACTTAGAATAGTGCCATTTCCCCTGGCAAGTGGAAGATGTTTCCCTGGATTAAACAATTGCCCAGAGAGAAAATAACAAAGCCTATGGGAATCCTCTAGCTCAGGGGTAAAGGCAGACTTGTGGCTGCCTGCTGTGCTAGAAATTAGGGAAAGCTGTTCAGATGGCAAAGGGCAGAAAGGAGAACACAGTACATGGATCTCAGGCTATGTGTGGAAAACCCCTCAGCAGTAGTTATTTGTCAAGGAACTGAGACAAATAAGGAAAAAGTACCCCAGGAGGAACAGATAAGAAACTGGCTAATTCTTTTGGACTCACTAACTTTCTCAGATACATGACTTCAGAACATTTGTTTCAAAACTTGTGAAAAGACATACATGCTATTTTCATTTTACAGATAGCCAACTAGGGCAAAGAGGAATAAATTGTGTTTAGTAAACAGCAAGACATCTCTCCAGCCAAAGGAAGTTAGGTGGAAGAAGTGCAAACTGGTTGTTCTCCTCACTCTTTGCTTCCTGTTCCCACTTCCCCCTTTGGAATGTAATAACAGAGTAGTGTCTGCATTTGTTCTGACAATAACTGATGTATACAGTCAGGGCGGTGTGTCTCAGCACTGTGTGCCGCTAACACTTGCTCTGCCTAAGAAAATCAGAGAGACTTAACAAGAAGCAAGCAAAATGTGTTGGCAGAGCAGAAGAGCAATCCCTGGATGCAGATGTGAACCGAATGCTTTTGCCTTCTTTGTGTATCTGGGAGGAGCACTCAGAGGAAGAAAAGGTCAAAGGGTCCGTGCAGTATATGACTTCTATCCCTGCACTCTACACAGCCTAACCTTTAAAGAAAGGATTTTGAGCCATTGAATGCTGCTGAACCTTATGAGGTCTGTCCAAAGAAAGGTCTATGGCCTCAGAAAGCTTCTGTAAAGGAGTACATGGGCAAGCCCACCTTGAAACTTCTGGGCTGAGACCCACAGGGGAAAGGAATACGTACATGCAAATGTCAAGTCTAAACCACAGAGCCAGCTGAAATTGTACAGCGGACATAAGACAGAAGTGACACCGACTGCCCAATATACTCCCACAGCCATTGCCACAGAGCCCTCAGACAGCTCAGCTCCCAGTCACCGTTAACAGGAACGTGAGGCTGTGCTGCTGACCAAGCACATTCAGTGCACAATGCCCTCTGCACACAACCAGCCTGTCTTTCATCATCCACCTTTCAGCATGTGGCAGGCATGAGCTGAACAGTCAGCATCTGGGCTTTGGGGTAGAGTGTTATTTACTGACCATTGGAAATAAATGAGAAGCTTTGGGACAGATGGCTCATTTACTAAGTACTGACTGCCACAGGAAATGTTTTTCCTATCCAGCTCCAGTGGTCATGTTAAAGCTCATAACCTTCCACTTCTCTGCTACCCATTGTTTCCTTTTGAAATGAGTTTGCTATCAGAAATCACAAATCACAGATCAAAATCCAAGGCATGTACTCGCGTATGTGAGCCTTGGTTCACACCTGGCATAATACCAGCTGCTTCCTGCTCTGAATTATAAGAAGCAGTTAAGCAAATGTGCAGGGCATGTCTCCACAGTGATCGCCCTCTCAGTTGAAGGAAGGACAGCCCTTTCTGAAGGTTTTAGAATTTTTAACTTTATTTTTTTTAAACCATCAACATCAAAACCTCAACTGTAACCAATTCCAACCCTCCTCAGAATAGCAGAGGAGGCTGCAGTGGGTTAATTCCCTGCCCATAAACAGCAGCATCATGTGCTGCCCATGCTGTGTGCTATAAGGACCAGAGTCAAAGCGCTCAGGCAGCTGTGCTGTGCTCTGGCCCCAAATTGCCACATCCTATGTGCATATGGCTTTTCTACACATTGATTGTGGCTGCTTGAAGCAGCCTTTAGAAGGAAAAAGCCATCTCAGGAGAGGCTGTGATGGCTAGCTGTGCTGCAGGTACCAGCGCATTCACCCAAACACAGAGGCTGGGAACACCACAAAAACCTACCGGATCAGAGGCAGACAGCAGGCACCTCTGGATAAGAGCTTCAAATGTAGTCTTCAGAATAAGGTGCTCCTCAGGGATGGGCTTCTTTGTAATCTTCTCTGTTGGCAGTGCCTGCACATGCTGAGAAACAGAGCAGGTGAGGCTTTTCCAGGTCACTGTGACCACATGTAATTTTCAACTAAACAAAGTGGCATTATTAACCAGGTTGGCACAACTCCTATTTCTTCCCTGTGGGTGTGTGGAAGTGACATTATCAGCATCTGCTGTTGCTCCCTCCACACAAACTAGAGCATTAACTGCAAAGAGGTAGTGTCTAGGCAGAGACTACAGTAGCAAAATGCCAGCATGGTGCAAAACTAGCAACTGGAAACTCTGCAGTACACTTGGGAGGTACTAGAAATGCCTGGCCAACAGGATCCCAGCCTGCAGGGCTCCGCTGATGTACAAACAAAAACCATGCAATGCTGGGGCTACATTACCTGGATGGCATTGCCAATTGGGGCCCCAGGGGCCCCCTCTGTGCTGGGTTTGGAAACAGCGGGTGGCATGATGCATGGCCCCAGGGGCTGGGAAGCAGGTGGGTAGCCACCCTGCAGCACCAGCTGTCCTGCAGGGAGGTGCGGAGGCTGGAAGCTGGGTGCAGCTGTGGGTGGTGCTGGAGCTGGAGGCTGCTGCATCTGAGACTGCGGATCTGTCAGCGGGTTCATGATGGGGGAGGTGATGGGAACCGGGGGCAGGAAGTTATCAGGGACCTGGGGAAAAAACAAACAGTGCATTTATGCTGCCGCAGGCAGAGCACAATATGCAGCTCCTACAGACTTCCCAACCCGCAGCAATTGAGAGCTCTGCCAAGCAGAGTGCTGAGCGCCCAGGATATAGAAATAATGGGTAGACAATACAGCATTTCACTGTGGCTAAACAAACCTATTCCTCCGGCTGCAGCTGCACAGTAAGAAGTGCCCTGGCGCAGTAATATCCTCCAGTGTTTCCAGTCCTGTGCACTCTGCCTGTCCTCCTGCCCGTGCAGGGCAGGAGCAGCCTGCCCAGCCTGCAGCTGGCCACGAGAGCTGATTACAGCCACCTCAAATCAGAGCCACTCTCCTTCTGCTAAGGGCACAAACCAGAGGTTTGGCAGACCAGCACTAACAGAAGAGTTGCACTAATGAAAACTAACACACGCCTACATCTATTCTTACTATTGGGTCATTATATTTAGATTTTTGTGTCTCACTTTCAAGGGTATATTTTTTTGTCCATGCAGTACATAGGTCACAGCTAGCAACACGCAACAATAAAGCTTCTGAAAGCCTTTCAAGCTTCTGGCAAACAGGTTTGTGCTAAGACAGATTATGAGTGCATTTCAGATTCATCCCTAAGCATCTGCCAGTCTTTACACAGGGGCATTTCGGAACCATTTGGTAGAGGGAAGAAACAACAAAATGAGCTACTGGCCTCTGCTATGCATCATACAGTAATCCAAACAAAAGAAAGAGCTCCCATGGGAAGACACTTTTCTTTCAGCGTGCATAGAAAAAAGGAAAGATTACAGAACCCTGAATGCTACCCTGAATGAATGATGCCAGAATTAAGCTAGTGGTTTGGGACAGCAAGAAAAATATTCCCAATGCAGCACCAAAGTCAGTTATAAAAGCAATGAATCACAACAATAAACTTTTGAGTGGTGGATAAGTTCTAAGGTAGAAAACAATTGCAAGTTATGCTGTGGCTTGAAATGCCAGATGGTTCTTCTATTTTCCAACAGTCCATGTAGTGAGTCATTTTATAATATCCTAAACCACGCCCTCATACAGCGGACATAAGGGAAACAAACATAAAACCATTTCTGACGGGTTTGTTAAATACACAACAGGGAATGCAACAAACACAACTCCTCATTTAGAAGGGAGCCAACCCTCAAACCCTGGCTATAGCAGAAATTCTGGCTGTGACACACACACACAGCAGTAGCAAAAACCCTGTCTGCAGAAGACTGCTTCTTGAGCTCTCAGGTCCAGCAGTTATTCTCACTGACAACTTCCCTCCTTTTACTTAAGAGCCTGAAGCCCCAAAAGGCAGCATGCCAGCTGCTATGCAACAAACATCCCAGCACTCAGGAGCACACAAAGTATCACCTATCCATCCCCCAAAAGCTTCTTAATCTTGAACTGCAGAGACCAAAATCCAGAGGGTAAAGGAGACTTCTGCCTTAACCTTCACCCAGACCTTATCTTGCCTGGTCCAACTTTTTTTTTTTTCTCCCCATGCTTTACACACTCCAGACTAACTCTTGCTTCCCAAATGCACCAGGATCAGCGAGCAGCGGATGACACTGACTGCTGTGGAGATATGCAAGACTACAGCAGCACCAAGGGATGAAAAGGCTCACTCTGTGCCAAGTGTCCCCAGTTATTCTGTCCTGCTGCAATCTAAAACTGTTTTACAAAACTACATTGTCTCCATCACAAAAATTGTCTTACTCTTAGCAGATCTCTCAGGGTCAGACCCTTAATCAGGATAAATTGCTTTCAGCTCCAGCAAAGTCAGTAATCTATAACAATTTGCACAGCCTCATCATTTCGCCTAAGTATCATCTCCTGCAAAACTCATCAGCTTTACTGCAGATGAAAATAGTCTGAAGTATTTTCTTCCCTCAAACCAGGATCAATGTTGTTAACAACCACAACTTTAGCAAAAAGCCACTGTCTCTTTAGAGGCTTAAATATTTTGAGAGATAATGCATACTGGAGAGGCATAAAGGCCATTTCTGCTCATGAGGTGCAGCTTTTGTTTGCTGCTAACCCTTCTTTTTCCTTCTCCTGCCAATACGTTTCCCAGGAGCAGCTTAAGTTACTACTTTTCAAGTGGTCAGCACTCAATTGTGTTGAGACAGGATTTCCTAGATTACCTTCTTCTTCTTGGCAGCTCTGTTCAGGGCAGGAGGGTCATTCCAGCCATTCTGAGGCCCTGTAACAAAGAAAACAGAGACCATAAGTACCTCAGAGGAGGGTAGTGATGCTTTCTTGAGCTCAGCTGGGCTATCTCCCTGCCACTGCTCTGCTTGGCAGACCCTGTCCTCACCTGCCTGCTCCTCTGCCCTTCACTGGGGGCCAGAACAGCTCCTGCGCTAGCTGGAGCATCCCAACACCCCAGCCATCAGACCCTTTGGGCTCTGCGCCCACTGCACAGGTTTGGCATCTTGACCAACTGTTCTCAAGTTTGACAGAAGTTGATTCCTTTTTTTTTTTTTTTTTAATAATTAACTTTTTCTTCTCTTGCAAGAAAAAAAAAATCTTTGAGCAGACAAGCCCCCTTTGAAGGGGCAGGCAGTTGCCTACCATGCCAAAAACACAGTTCTGCTACACAGACTGTATATGTGAAGACAGTTTCAGTTACCGGTGAAAGATTCTCCCATCTGTATGATTCGAGAAGAAATGAGAACTGGTTTTGAACTCATGATTGCATCCTGTGATGGATTTATACATGACAGTTAAGATGTGTTCCCCAGCAACACAACACAGAAAGACGAGGTAAATGAGGCAACAGGAGCCTTAAACATTTCAGGCCAGATTCACCCAATCACCCTGGACACACAAAGAGCCATAAAACCAGGTTTCCCCTGCCAGCTACAGCATATTTATGGGTGCTTTGTGTCCCAAAAGCTGCTGGAGCAAGGTGGCAGGATCTAGCTTTTTGCACTAAGGGCAATTTGTTTGCAACTGGAAGAAACACAGAGGATGTCTGAGCAGATTCACTCAGAGCCTGGAGTGTTGTTCTGTACCAAACCTTCTGCTCTTCCAAGAAAGCACGCTCCATGCAGCTGCAAGATCTGTACACCAAAGCTCACGCTAGTGCATTAGAAATAGCTCCACATCTCATCACAGAGCGCATGTAATCAGGACCAAAGCATTATAGCTCAGCATTACTGTGGCCTTGCCAAGTAATCAGGATTTATTGCACAAAGCCACAAAAAGCCCACAAAACCAAATCCCTGATCAATGGACTTTTTCACCACAGTGTTTTTCACTTAGCAGATGATGAATTCACCTTAGACAGCAGAGCTTAACATCACTGCAGAATTTGCTCAATTTATCTGAAATTTCATTTGCTCCTGAGCTTTTGTTAAATAAGTTCCAGATCCAGAGCATGTTAAAGGGGTAAATGAAAAACAATTTAAAACCCTTTTCATATCTGCTTTCTCTTGAACAAAAGGCAGTGCCATCTCCAAACAGCCATGTGCCCCAGGGGCTCCTCTGTTCCACCCTATCCAGAAAAACCTAGAGTATTTCTGATATAGAAAGTCTAACTTCTGCAGTGCTGATAGTGATAACACGTTAAGAAAAAATCTCCCAGACTATTACTGCTTTAATTTCCTGGAACAATTTGCTTTAAAAAAAGGAAAACCAGGCATTTGTTTCTGTGGTTAAAAACTCCAGATATTGTTGTTATTGGTTTTAATTAAGGAATTAAAAATTGATTTGATTAAAGTCTAAATAGGCAAACAGCATCACACTTAATGTTCTCTGAAAAACATATGCATTATTGATGTCTGTTCAATTAATTTCATGTAGTGGCTATAATTATTTTCAGGTTAGGTGGTACCTAGTTCACCTGCGAAGGGAGAGGCCTGGTCTTGAGTTGGTAGGCTTTCTGCAGATAAAATGGAAAGAGAACTAAAAAAAGATTTTCTTTGAAAATAAAACAGTTGATCTGTAATTTTTGATTAGCAATTTAGTTTCAATAAGCAGAAGAAGTCAGGAGAAAAAATGCCTAACCTAATTACAATGCCAGTTTAGAGACAAGCCATTTGTCCAAACCACCCTGTGGAACTGCTTTTGTCTACCTTCCCTGAAAACAAGCCTGTTGCTCTTTCCATGCAGTAAATCAGTGTTTCTAGTTGTTTCTAACAATTGTTGCAGAGTCCTGGCCTACTTTCTTATCTCTTCCGGTGTTCTCATTTTCTATTCCTACCAGCCAGTGCAGCCAACAGACCATTACTCTCAGCAACAATCTTCTCACTGTCTTTTTACTATTCCAGAAATCTTTTCAGGAGATGCTTAAAGTACTTGATTTCAAGGTGGATGTCAAGTACTTTCCCAAATGAAGGCATACTCTCAACTGCATCCAGCCAAGCAAAAAAAAAAAAAAAAAAAAAAAAAAAAAAAAATTATTTTAAAACACCA
>JANHGO010007409.1:0-20057 GCA_024606505.1 Aquila spilogaster | reverse complement strand
TCCAATACTCAGAAGAGGGAGAAAAGCCTTTAATTTTTCCTTTCAGGCAGACCCTGAGCATTCCTAAAGCTGTACTCTTGTTAAAGAATAACAATACTTAGAAAACTACAGAGAAGCCATAAGCCAAAAACAGACAAAGCACAAAAAAGCACAAGAAGCACACTAAGCATTTAGGGATGCAATGACAAAATGTAAAGAACATTTAAATCTCAACAAGCGGAATCCTTGTGCAAAACAGGTATTTCTTTAACACCTTTCCTTATTTTACAAGAATCAGAAAATGGGTTCACTATTGCTTATTCAGGAGAACAGGTTACATGTGGGAATAATTACGCAAACTGGTTTTAACACATGTGCAGGAGGATGTAAGCAATCCTCAAAAGAGGTGGTTTCTTCCCATTATTAATTTTTAGAAAATTGCAAAACCAAATCCTCTACAGCATATGCACCCCAAAGCATTACTAACTTGCCACATTTTGTTTTAGGCTGTCACTACTATGGTCCATGTATCTCTTACACTAGCAAGATAAAGGAAATTGAGGACGGGTATGGTAAGAATAATACGGTTCTTCCCAACTGTGCCTTCTGTTGTTTGGCTATTCTCTGTAGCCTAATTCATATTCTGATCAGAGAAGTGGCAGCTGAAAATCAGGTTTTTTTTATTAACACCATGTACTTCAAAAGGTGCTCCTGTTCACACATATGCACACATGCACCCAGACTGTTCTCCCCAGCCCTCATTTCCTAGGGACACTCTACAGCTGAGCTGCAATGGCTAATCATGATGCAGACAAAAACTGTAGGGGTTTAGGCATGATTTCAGAGACCACTTTATCAAAAGCTCTTTGCAAGATTTATCTTTTGCATGTAAAACATCAGCACAAATGTTAAAACAGCTATCAAGTAAACTCATCTATGACAAAACCCATCCTTTTATCCAAAACTGGTAAAAAGAATTAAAACGTACTTCCTGCTGGTTTCAAGATCTCCCCCCACCCCCACCCCCTCACCCCCCATTTATATTTCTGTGGTTGTGTATGCATACCAATACATACCTGTATCTCTGAAGACACACACTTGCATATTATAAGTGCTTAGGCACATTTTAAACAGGAGCATATTCTTAACATCAAATGTATAATGTACACTCAAAAGATGCATTTAACCCTGCTGTGGGCATGCAGATATTCAGATTGTGATAATTACCTAGGACCGCCAGTCAGAAACCAGGGTCCCATTAGGGAGGTGGAACACAAAATGACAGCTCCTGTCCTGAAGAACTTTCTGCCCTGGGACAGTATTGGAGAAGACATGCTGAGGCAGCAGGTACAAGACAACTACAGCTGTAAACAGCATGGAAAACAGAATTCTTGAGTAGGAAAATTTGAGTCCCTGCTCAGGTCAGGGCCAAAGACTAAAGTCAAGATAGTTACTGTGCCATCTTCCTAGCCAGAATTCTATTCACCACACTGTAGTTAAACCAATATTGGAAAAATATTGGCAAAAGTGTAAGGGTTATCCTCCTTACTAGCTACATACTTTTGTGGACAGTAAGACTGAAAGCTCTGAACATCTGTGGATTCCTGCCGAAACCAGCAGCTGGTTCTCATAGCTTCACATAACCAATATGAAATCTATTGTTATTTTAGATTTCCAGGTTTACTACTTCACCTAATATTAATTTAATGTGGGTTTCAGCATATATATCACTGCTGGAAATTGCTCCATGGCTTATTTAAGCATTTTGTATAACCATTATACTTCATCATTTGGGATGCAATAAAGATCGGTTGATATATTCAGCAGCAGAATTACTCATTTGTGAGCTATTTGTTTTAAAGAGCCTCAACCAGTCAAACTGCGAATATATGAGGTTTAGAGATCAGAGCAAACCACAGTAACACATGCTTTTTGAAGTTTATTACACTTTTTGCTAAGTAATCATATAAATAGTATTGGGTGTACTTTGACTGGGTTGCATTGGCTTTTGCCTACCAAAAAAAAAAAAAAGAAAAAGACATCATCAGCAAAATTATTCTACTGACAATAACTGTACATTGCAGCAGCATTCGTAACTGGAAATTAATTTTTTATTTACATCATGCTGGGGTGAGCTCAAAATTCAGTCAAGGCTACAGTTGCTCCTTTTTGTTTAAAAACAAATTGGAAGGAAGTCCCTGGTGGTCTGTTCCCAGTTGCAGGGAATCTCTTTCACTTGTATTGATGACACACCTGCTGGGTATACCACATTATGTATTTACCCATCATCCTCTAAACAAAAAACATGCTCTAAATTCAGCCAAACCTCAGATGGACATCCTTCAGGCACTAGTTTTTTTCTTTTGCTTGTGCCAAAGCCTTTCATGGGATATGCTGTGAATGTTATCACTCCTGAAGACTTCTGAGAGGCTGGGTTTCTGCCATTTCATTCCAACTTTCCAGACTACAGAGAGTGTAGGAAAAAAAAAAAGTGATCTTGACTCATTTGTTTTTGAACAGGTAACATTCCTTTTTCTATGTGAAAGTATTTTTACATTTATTGCATGGAAGGACAATGGCAAACATCTGTTTGGGAAGATATGGAGACCCCAATTTGAAATCCATGGGACACATCTACAGACTCAGTGGCTTTTGGATCTCGTGAGCGTTGCACAGCTGTGTTTCACTTGGCATGCCACCATTGGAATTTAAGTGACAAAAAACTTTCAACAAGAACAGCTGTATGTCTTCATTGAAGTTACTCTGTCCTTTCTTCTCTAGTCCTTGACTTTTCTTTCAATTACTTCCTTCTTTCCTCCAGGACTGAGGTTCTGGATGTCCGAGGTACATGGAAGGAAAAGGTAGAAGACTCCCAGTCTAGAAAAGACTCCTCTTTTGACCCAGGCTGCTCACTTCCCTCACTGATCCAAGACCTTTCCCTTGCGCTGCTCATGCATGCAGGCCACAGTGCTGTGGCACACTTGCCAGTGGCAAAGCCACCTTACAGGTTTTTTCCCTCCCATCTTTCCCCAGTCACTTCTGGTTTTATTCTGCCTCCAAAAAGAAAGTGCTGCCTCCTCAGTTGTGCTGCAGACATGGGGCAACACTGAGAAGTGGATGAGGGAACTGACAGGGCTTTAAGGAATTGCAGAGGAAAAAGGGTCCCTCATCCACCTCACAGTATAGCCACCGAAGTAGCTGCTGTGGTATAACTGGAACAGCAGAGCAGAACAGTACATGGGAAAGAACAAAAAATTATGCTTCTCATCCTGATAGTGTGAGAACCAAGGCTCTGGGAATAAGTGGTACAGAGCAGTCACAGAACCACCAAAATGCTTTAAACAGAGAGAAGTTTCAACTGCTGTCTCTGACTGGACCTGCAGTCAAAAGGGAGGACATCTTCCAGGTGGAGACACTGGTATTTCATACTGCAAGCTTCCAAAAAACCCCGTGGCACTCCCTAGGTTTGTTAGTAAAGCCCTGGACCTCCCACATAGCTGAGCATTTGAGGAAACACATTATTACATCCATTAATTAATGGCAGGTTTTAGAATTACCTGCCATGTAATAAAACCTCTATTGATGATTTAACTGTGTGTTAGCATAGAAAATTGAAAGTAAGGATGAAATATTTTGCTTTTTGCACATATATATATATATATATACATATACACACATATTCCACCCACTCTAAACAAATTCCAGCTGGGACAGTTATGTACAAAGCAGAAAACCCGTAACATCCAGAAAGAACAGCTCAAACCAGCTATTTTGCTTCAAGCCACCACCAGCATGACCAAATCTGCTATTGGCATGTGACAACTTAATGGAGGTGACCATGAGAGTTTTCAAATATTCTAAGGCTGTGAAAACAACCTAGAATTACTTAAAGTATTTTCAAGGAACATAGATGAAGAAGAGGAAAAGAACTATGTTTTTGCTAATGAATACCATAGGCTTCTCTGTACATCTGACTTATCAAGGTGGCTGCTAGATGGATGACATGGATTTGCTTCACCCTTTGGTGCTCCAGCAGACAACAGATGGAAATATTACGTAAGATAAATATCACTAACTAATCTAAACACAAAGGGCTATTGACATTTTTCCAAGTACAAGCAGAAAGGAATTAATCTATTGCTGATTTGTCCAGGTTCAGTGGGAGGCTATCAGTAAGACTAGATTGCAGTGGGTAGGTGGAGGGATCAAAACAGGGTATGCGTGAAAACCTGCATCATCAGTATTAGCTCAAAGGGTAGCAGCTGGATTGCGGGGAACCGCATCCCCTGTCAGTGGTTATTTTTACCAAGAGTTTCAATAATATCATCTCAATGCAGCCTTAGTCATGGGCCTGGGTTCTGGCACACTAAGTGTTTCACAAATCCAGAATCAAAATGTGGGGTCCAGTGATGGTTCCTGCCCCTCAAAGCTGATGTGTTAACTGTATGACAAATGACAAGAAGCAGATGAAGGCTGGGAGGTAGAGCCCAGTGGAACCATGAAATGAAATTAAAAAATGACAGACTGGTCTCAGCTCTTCACCACCTCAGACATCTGCTGCCAGCTGTTTTGGTGGGCATTGCAAGAAATTGGGAGTTTGTGAAGGAGAGGTTTGAAAGAGAACAGGAAAGTGGATATCACAGACAGCTCCTCTCCAGTGTGAGAAGCAATATCAGAGAAAACCCAAAATGCTCACATGGGCATTTAACAAGTGGGAAGAAATGTTGAAATCACTGTCCAGTTTGATGCAGGCATCAGTTTCTGCATAAGGACTAAGAGCTGCTAGGTGAGAACAGGCTATGAAGAGGCTCGACAGTGAAGAAAAGCAACATCTCCTTAATAAGCCACAGAAGGGATAACAAGAAAACATGCAAAGAGAAGAACTCAGCTCTGCTGAGAAGGAACTGGGGGCTCCTGGTGGACAGTGACTGGGCATGAGTGTGCCCTGGCAGCAAAGGCGGCCAAGAGCATCCTGGGCTGTATCAACAGGAACACAGCCTGCAGATTGAGAGGAGTGATTACCCCTCTTTACTCAGTACTTGTTAGACTGCATCTAGAGTACTGCATCCAGTTTTGGCCCCCCCAATAAAGGAAAGACATTGACAAACTGGAGCAATTTCAGCAATGGACCACCAAGAAGATCAGGGGGCTGAAACGCTTGCCCTGTGAGAAAAACCTGAGGGAGCTGGGTTTGTTCATCCTGGAGAAGAGACAGCGTCAGGGGAACCTAACAGCAACCTGCAAGTACATATAAGGAGGTCACCAATAGGATAGACCCAGGCTTTTCACTCCCATGCATGGTGGGAGGATAAGAGGCAACGGATGTAAGTCAAAACAAGAGAATTTCAGAATGGATATATTTTTCACCATTAGGACAGTCAAGCAGTGGAATAGGTTGCCCCAAAAGATTGTGCAGTTTCCATCTTCAGAGGTTTTCAAGATCCAACTGGATAATGTCCTAAGCAACCTGGCCTGACCTCAGAGCTGACCCTACTTGGAGGAGGAGGTGTGCCTAGAGAACTCCTGAGGTCCCTTCCAACCCAAATTAGCCTTAGAACCTAAGACTATGAAGATGAATGAAAGCCAATGTAAAGATGTGGTGGGAAGGTAAGACAGGGTACTCCTTTGATTCCATATTGCTGTTCCTAGCACACTAAACTAATACAGGTAACACTCTTCAACAGCTTCCCATATCTGCACTTCTGTACAGTGTCAGACACAACCTCTCTCTTAAACAAGAGACAGACAGTCTACAGGACTAGTAGCTGTGGTAAGTATCCTCACTCAGGTTTTGCTTGGGGAAATAAAAAGCTAAGAATATCCAGAGAAAGAAAGCACTGAATATGTCTGGAAAATTCGTTACCTTGAAAGGCTGAGCACACAGGTCCACTTGTGCTCCAGTGAAACTGCATGTGTGTCTGAGAATCTGTTTACTTTATCATATGATGGAAAAGCCACTATATTACTCATCTGCAGCTCACTGGTATGTAAACTGCTTATTTTCTAGACTTGGACTTAAAAGTCCACAAAATTAAATTAGGATAGGAGAGCACTAGATATACCAGTTTTCATCACTTCTCTCCTGTTTTTGAGGTATGCCTGAGTTTTGGAGAACTGCTATAAATGTTTCAATCGTTACTCTCAGCCCACACATTCCTTGTTTTCAAAACCACCCCCCAGACCCACCCCGAGACTGCTGATAATACTTTAAAGTACAGAATTGCTTTGATGGCTTGTAGTCATAGTTTTTGTGGTCACTCATACTTCTTTATTTTTCAAGAGGAGATCAAGAGTAGATGTGTACCATACAAAGTCTGGGAAGACATTCTGATTGATTTAGAAAAAGACTTTTGCATCAGTCTCAACAGGTTTTTCGCCTTAAACCTACCCTCCTTTTCTGTCTCTTTCACCTCTTCCTGCCCTGCCCCCCCCATCTTGTTTAAAGTTTCTCTGTTTGCTTCCAGACTTTTTCATATTGCCCCCAATGCCCTAAGTACAGCTCTTCTCTCTTCTACCTTCCTTACTTTGTCTTATCTCAGTGGTTTGTTTTTTGTTGTATCCAGTCCCATGTGACTGTCCATCCACTCTCTCTCTCTCCTCATTTCTAAGCCCCTATTTTCTTCTTTCCTTCCTGTGTTTTCAGCTAATTGTCTTTAGCCAAGAATGGGAATTCAAGGCCTGTTTACTCTCCAGATGCTTGCTTGTTGACTTTCTTTACCCAAATGTTGATCAGTAAAACTGGCTTGGATCAAAGATTTTGCAAATGAAGTTTGTGGTTTGTCAGATTAAACTCTTATTGCTTGTAACAGCCATTTTGAAAGTTTCCTCTGCTTCAGCCCTGCAAGGTGCTGATCACTCTCAGTTGGATCCCAGGAAGCACGGAGATCTCTGACCTGAGACTCTTCAGGCATGTAGGTTATGTTTGAGCACAGGAACTACTCCATTGATTTAAATGGGACTACTTGCAAGTTTAAAGCTCAGCGTGTACTTCAGTACTTTGCCCGACTGGGGCCATAGGGCTCAGGTTCCTAGAGCTTCAATACCAGCAACAGCTACAAACGATATGAGATATAACATCCTGATGAGACAAGACTTGATGATCAAGTGATTTCTAATCCAATTGTGCAGCTCAGTGCAGCATCTCCACAATGAAGAAGGTATTTTTGCCTTCCTTCCATGGCTACCCAACACTAAAAAAAGGAGTTTCACAATGTTCTGCAAAGTATACAGACAAACCTGAGATGATATACAGCACTGTAAAGGTTTTACTGATGTTCATTTAAGATGATCTACCTAAGTCACTCATAAGAAACTCAACCTTCCCAAAGTCATGCCAATAAAATGGTTATGCTACACCATCATCTATTCTCTGTTGTACCTCCACATGCATACACACACATTATATATCTTCAGTTACAGTAAAACTAATTAGACAATAAATCACAGTTGAGGCTGTACCTCATTTGTTCAGACATCCAAGTTAAATTTACATACTAATGGTTGCGTATTTGCCTTTAATAGATGCACTATTAGAAAGTAAACATAATAAATGAATAACCATTTAAGCATGGAGTTACCTAATCTTGATGAAAAATATCTGAAAATGTAGCAGCCAGTGAATCTATTTTTTTTTAATTGGAAAATAAAGATAATTACAGACTAGGAAGATAAATATAAATTATATGGAGTAGCATACTAATGATGGATCAGACAGACCCACCCTGTGCAGTGAATGTAATAAGATCAAACTGGTTGAAACGGCTGGCTTATACATTAGATGCTCTCCTTCTCAAGCATGGAATAAAGGATATAGACTAAGATGGTTTAATTTGCAAAAGTTTCCCCTTGGACCTGCCAGTGAATTTTATTTTCAGCATCTTCTAAAGCTTCAGGACAAGCTATATGTCTCCCAGCAACAATCAGGTATGTGCACAGGAAAGATGCACAGGGATGATGACTATCTCAGAAAACAGAAAAGTGCACAGTAAGGTAAAAAAGTTGTACTGTGTGAACAAGAGGGCTCACATACATAGCAAATAGTGCAAACTGGACTACTGGATAAATCCTTTGTCCTTAGAATAGGGGCTTAATTCCCATGACACAATGAGCAAAGGCAAATGGGAGTGAGTGAGGCCCAGCCTTTGCTACCTATCTTGCATAGGAGAAAGATGAGCCCACTGTGATTTCCTTTCCCATATAAGGAATCACTTCTTTGCACACAACTTCATCTCTCTGAAGATACGCTTTTTCTCATCTCTGCTAACCTTGACTGTTCACTTTTCAAAGCTGAGACAGTCTCCTAGGCTAGGGCCACATATACCATTCTGGCTACAGCTGTGCAGGAGGTGAACAGTGTCAATTCAAGCTACTTGTCAGCTCTTCTCACTCCACTGCCAAAGATTACCAGCCCCTCAGGTCTCCCAGCAGAGCTGCTCTAGGAGCTTTGTCTATCCTGGTGCTATCAGAATGATCCTGGTTAGAAAGTCTATTGTTTTGAGTATTGAAGCTACCAGGTTATTATGAAAGAACTGAGTTTGGAGAGACTGCATGTGCCAGCAGATACAAGGAAGGAACAGCCCCTGGAGATGATGGAAGGGGGTGGTAAAAAGTAGATGGTGCTAGATTTATTGCAGATATGCAGAAAACTACAGATATTGCAGAAATGAGGAAAAGAAGAAGAAAGCAACTCCCATAATCTCACAAAGGGAGTCTGCAGTAGCTGGGAATCTGATCCAGATTCTCTCTGTACCAGTGCTTCCCTTAAAACAGCATAAACATGCTTCTGCTTGACCTCAGTCTGGGCTACAAGGCTCATCTGCAATCAAAATAAATAATTATTTAAAACAACAGCAGCCACAGCCACCAGCAGCATCAAATGAAAGTGTCTTTGAGAGGACAGAATGCATCAGGAGTCAATTGACATGACATGCCGCTTGCTTGCCATGGCAGCGAAATGATGGAGGTTCCAGGAACCATCCTGCTGCCAGAGCCCATTCATCTTAATCAACACCTCTGGGCACACCACACTTCATCTGAACTGTGAGTGCCTTCCTTCCCTAAATGTCATTTCATTTTTGTACCTGTTCTTGAGAGTTGTCAGCCCACGGACACATCTTTTTTTTGTAAGAATGCTGGCTCAGCATGAACCAGAAAGTGATTACATGCAACTATGCTCAGAGCCCTGACAAACACAGACGTAACACAGCGTACTAGATCAGACCCAAGCCATTTGTGTCATTACATTACGCCCTGCAGGTGCTTAGTCCTTCCTGCCCTGTCTGTCCTCAGCCTTTCATTTCACAGCCTAGGCAGAAGCCCTACACAAGTGATAGAAGGCAAGGTACCAGCCTCTGATGCCCCACACCGCTGTGACTTGTGTCAAATTATAGCTAGAGTGATTTGGTAATCCAAATCAATGCAATAATCTGATCTGTGGGGAGCAGCACTCTACATTGTTGTGCTGAGTGGCCACAATGGTACAAGCACTGTCAGCTTTTCCCACCAGCTTTTTGACCTACTGAAGCCTGCACATGTATATTGAGCAACTGATGACACAGGGAAAAGTCTGACACATTCAGGCTGTTAAAAGGCACAAAACATATACTTTAAGTCCCAAGAAAATGCTTCAACTAAATTCCATGTTTGAACAAGAGTATATTTAGCCTAGCTATTATTAAATGTTACTGCTATGTAGTGTGGACTTCATGTATTTGAAGAACATTTTAATGAACAGAAAGAAAAATATTTATGTTGGTGGATAATATTCAGATTATAAGAAAGGATGGGGGGAGTATCCAAAGGTTGAGAGGTCTATCTCAGTTAAGCACATAACGGATGGACATTTACGCAGGCTTTCTGAGGCTGCAGGATTCAATTTGTGTAATGAAAGGCTCTCAGAACACCTGATCTGTCTTGGTTCAGTTCAGTCAGGCTGAAAAGTACTGCATGGCCTTGCATGCAGAAAATCTGACAATTTTTAATATCCATTGAGATTTCTTACAACATCAACACTGGAAGACAGGCTAAAAGTTTTCTTTCAAATATGATATGAATAAACCATGTGATTCATTAATTATGACTCTTTAGAAAGTAGACAGGTACAGAAGGTCTGCTAACTTGGTTTTACAGCATACCTGAAAAATAACACAGAACAGAAAGAAAGAAAAACTGGCTTATTAACTCCCATCACCCAAGATCTTACGGTAGTAGCAAAGATTATTTCACAATATTCTCATTCAAAGGGTTATTAACCCTTTAAAAAGCCATGCCAATATGTACTAGATGTACAGTATTGAGCTTGAAAAAGCTCAATGTAAGATACTAGATGAAAGCTGGATACAGACTTCCTTTTAAACAAAAAACCAAGCTTGCCTCTAGTCTCTTATATTCAGAGACAGAGTTGAAAAATATAAACTAAGAGTTAGGGAGAATTATTCTACCAAAACTGAAGATGGGACATCCAAGCGGTGTGTGTATATGTATGTGTTAAAAGGGAAAGGAAAGGGAAAAAGGAAAAAAAAAGTAAAAAAGGGAAAAAAAAGGAAAAAGGTTCCTAAGAAGCACTTGATACCACCGCAAAAATCTGTTCCTAAAACATTGCCCATATCCCTTCTTTAGAAGAGAGAAAGAAAAGATTGAAAATAATCCATCTTTCTACGTCTGCTGTCCCTCTCCCATACTCCTCATTCTCCCAATCTGTATACTCTTCATTGTCCTATTTGTTGGGATACAACAACTGCGGACACATTAATGTGATAAAGCAGTAGGTAATGGCCCGGTAATATTACTCCAGTCTTTCCCTTTGGTCCAAGTTAGAGCACAGTGGCAGCTGACAATTTCTCTTCCTTGAAGTCTCCCACCTATTGCATCATACCTCCTGATTCATGTTATTACTTCAAAATGTATTTCACCAGCAAGCCTCAACTTCACGACTCTCTCTACAACATCAGTTCTGGGTTGTAGAACTTTTCTCCTTGTTCCAAGTTGAACCAATGCTAGCTGAAACCAATGCTGCTCAGCAAGAAGAAATGCTTAAAGACCTACTAAGTCCTTGTCACCATTCTCCTATTGATGACACCGACAATCACCCAGCAAAACAGTGCAAAACTATGTGCTCCTAGTGACTCCTGCTCAGCTAAGGTTACCAAACAGCACCAATTTAAAAAAAAAAACCCAAACAAAAAACAAACAAACAAACAAAAAATTTCTTTCACTTTTAGATTCCTAGAAATCCTGTCCTTTCCTCTGAGTCTACCCACAGTAACCTATGCTTCTGTCATCTTCAGATTCATTCACTACATCTGACTTTATCTGAAGCTGTACATAACAATGATACACAACTTAGAGAAGCTAGACACCCAGCACTCTCTTTGGCTCACCTTCAACATCAGACCATATCATTCTGACAATCTGGGCCTTTCCTCAAAAACCCAATTTACTGCTAATATCAGTTTGAAGCTTGGATCCACAATTTTAAAGCAAGCAAGAAATCTCATCTTAGTTCCATCAGGGATCAGATTGCAATCTATAAACCAAGCCACAACCTGTGCTCTTCAGGAGCAAAGCCAATCAGAAAGATATTGGCTGAAAAGGAGACTTGAGCACTCCTTATTGAAAAGAACAACATTCTGTAGGAGATCAGGGAAACCTACAAGCAGACCCACCTTCAGGAACAGTGGCAAAACTGATCTTCTTTCTGTTAAGTGGTAACTACAATCTGAATACCCCAACACCTGTACCACCAAAAAAAACCCCAAAACAAAAACCCAACCAAGCAAAAAAAAAAGCCCTAACCAAAAAACCCAACCCACCCCCCAAACCTATCCAAACACTATTTTGACTTTTTGGGTCTACCAGAGAAGATATGCCAGAATTGCCATGAATTAAAAAATGGATGCTGCTACTGATTTGATGTGGAGACTGCTCAAATATCATCTAAGCATTATCACTGTTGATCTCCCCTTTTATATTTTCAATTCTTAAAAAACCCATAATCAAGCTGCTCACAAAGCAAGTAAAATGGTAAAAGGCAACAGCAAAAATGTTTTGCTGCTTTTGCACTTCAGACTTCATCAAGCATCTACACAGCTATGTCAGCTCAACTCCCCCAAAGACCGGTGATACCACCTGGCTTGAACCTTCCCCTGCTAATGCTGAAGAATATCATGGAAATAGCATTTCCACTCAATCTAGTTACGCTTGATTACTTTGCAACTACGAAAAGTAAAACAAGGTTGCTAACTAGAAAAATCACCTCAGTAGAGGAGTTACAAAAGAAATACAAGCTGAGCCTGCACTCTCCCCCCACCACCACCTGGAGGAAAGAGCTGACATGTTGAAGATGGCGAGGCACATTCACAAAGCATTTTGCCAAAGTTTAACAATGCAACTCACATTTACTTCAACCAATATAGAGTGAAAACAATGGGAAAAATCGGGAATGTGTTATGATATTTGAATGCTCAGCATAAACCACATTTTTATAATGAAACAGAACTATGGACACAATACAAGAACACACCAAAACCAGACACAGGCCTAAATCGATCCCTATTCTGGATAAATTTAGAAGTTAAATATATGCTTATGTATTACTCAGAACAGAGATATTCACTGGGCATCAGCAGCAATTCACATTATCTGGTTGAAAAAAAAGTCATCATCAAAAGCTAGATTTTATTGCGGTATATCAGAGAATCATGATAGCTGTAAAGCTGTTGCTTTAAAACCTACTCTGTTAATGGCACAGAATTTTAATTATGTGATATTCTCTAGGGCTACACACACTTCTTACTGACAGAAAGTTATTATCATTTATATATTATTTTACCTGGAATTTTATTTTTTGCCAAATGTGAGGCACAATAAACTGTTTCAAGAAGCGTTCGTCTTCACTCCAGAACAGTCGGATGTCAGGGATATTGTACAGGATCATGGCCAGCCTCTCCAAACCCAAGCCAAATGCCCAGCCAATTTTATCCTGAGCACCAGCTGCAATAAACAAACAAACAAGATAAAAATTCAAGAGCTTAAGTTCACAACATGAAAAATTGCTGATAAAATGTTCATCTATTTACCAAGGGAAAAAAAAAAGTGAAGTGGCAAGACAGAAAAGCCTACAAGTAATGGCCAAATGAAAGATTTAAAGGCTACAGGACAGATCCTACTTCCATCAAAGACTGCAGCAAGGCTGGGCACATCACAGAGTCCAGGAACCAAAAGCGATAATAAAATAAAGCCACACCCTTGGCAATTTGTGTCCAAAGTTTCAGATAGACTTTGAGAAATGCTGCATAAAGCTATACAGCACTTCCCTTTACTATCCTTAGAGCTGAGCACTTCCACACCTGACTCAGTTGTGTTTTATAAGACACGTAAACATGAATTTCTTGTTCAGAATATTTTACTTGGGCTGACAGACCAGGCCAAGCCTATGCAGCATTAACATCACTACGAACATTTGAGAGGATCAAAATTGCCTCTTTTGAGGCATCTGGCAGAAACAGAGCCATGGGATGTGAGGTGCTGTCGCATTAGCATCACACCTCCAACCAGGGAACTCCTGGGCTGCTGTCCCTGGGAAAAGCCACTGCTCCCACATACAGAAGCCTCTTTCATACAGCACTAAATATAAAAAGACAAGAATATTTAATACAGAAGAGCTGTACAGATTTTAATGATGCAACATTTCTGTCAGGAAAGTAAATATTCATACCTTCCTTCATTTACAGGGCAGGAGCACTGCGTCATTAAACAGGGATTTTTTCGACACCAGGAACCAACTCCATGTTTAGCCATCATCCTACTGGTTTTAAAATAAGCTGAGCCCAGCAGCTCTGGCAAAGGCTCAGAGCTTTTTAAAACTTAAACAAATGCCTAAACAAACACACTTATGCTGAAAGGATGTGTGACAGTCTTGACTCTTCACCATCAGCACTGGCAGTGTGCTGCTGAGTCATATAATATCACTGTACATCTCACAGCTATCCAGCTAGCCCAAGGCCATACCTGCCTCCCCCAGTATTAATTTAAACTCTAATTTTCTGGAAACTTTGAACTCAGCAACTTCCCCACCATCACGCAGGAGGCTGGAGGCAGAAGTCTACTTTCTGACCCCTGTCTCTGCTACCAGAAAGGAGACAGCTCTGGTTATTTGGGGGCTGATGACATCCTGAGGTATGCTGTCACATTCAATGCTGAGACGAAACAGTCCAGAGTCCCATTTAAATACAGGCAGGCATAACAAGCTTGGGAAAAGAGACACAGTCATCACTTTGATTCTTTTAATTAATTTGAGCCTGCCTGTTTCCCTGGAATACCAAGTCCTCAGAAGAACCCCTCTGTGCCTCATCTGCAACCTCAGCAGTATTGCACTGCCACAGGAATTTGGTCAACTTCACAAGAGTACTTCCCAGAGGAGACTGGATATTCTGCCTTGTCCCTTCTCGTGTGCTCATAGGCAAGATTTTGCACTTTCTGACCTCTGAAAGCAGTTTATCAACTGAATTGTGGAAGTCCTGAGAAACAGAGAACTGGGGGTGAACTCAAAAGGTACCTCATGGCAGAGCTGCTCAAACTAGTATGCTTAGACCAACCAACAGACTTTGAGCTAACTCGACCTAGGAAACTTACAATCCATGCTACATTACATGAAGAACTGCACTATTTGTTACCGTGGATTGAGTTATTTTTAGAGAAAGGACAGTGACTACACAGAATGTATTGAAATTTGTGTTTGGGAAAGATTTTGAGCTTAAGTGTAAGCCACAAACTGTTTCTTTTCCAAGCTGAAAGTACTATTACTCTCCATAATCCAGTATTTGAAAGTAATTATATTTTTATGGCTATGAAGAAGGGAAGATAATTCATTGCAATAGTGTTGCTTGCCCAAACTTCCAGCTTGTCTTTCTTAGATCATCAACTCCTGCCTCGGTAACAAAATTCCTATTCATTTCAAAAGTGCCAGACTTTCACATACATATGGGTACTTCTGTAGACTGATAAACACAGTCCACCCTCTTCTCCAGAGGTAAAGTAGAGCACCCGGAGCAGTAGCCATGAGGGTCCTGAATGGCCACTGCTTAATCATCAGTGTTAATTAACTCACTGATGCTCATCTAAGTATACATGATGGGGTTGATGACCCTCCTTCCCCACATTAGTGATGATTACTAGTAGATCGGACAGGAAAAAAAAAGGATATAACAGAAGATGAGCAGAATGGGTATATATTCTGATAAGCAGAGCTTTACATTTAAGATTTGTGCTTTTTTAATATTTTGATGTAAGAATGGTTTTTGTTGTAACTCTTTTTTACTTATACTTTATACCTAATTGATTTGCTATGCACTTTTATTCTGCAAGGAATGTTTTGATTTTACATCAGCAATTTGTTTTTGTTTAGGAGGACTGGGACACATCACAGGTTTTTATGCCAGACAAAAAGTTCTTTATCCAGCTATCTGCCTAGCAGCTCAAAGCATTGTCATCTGAGATATGAATAAACACCTAGTTGCAGAACTTTTGGATGATCCTCGTACAATTATCAGCCTCCAGACCTCAAACTTCTCAAGTGTCCACAGCCAAAGCCATATCAGTGAAGCATTCCCTCTACAGAGAGGAAAAAAGAAAAAAAAAAAAAGGGAAAATTCAGATCATTATAATTCCTCCTCAGATTGGCACTGGCAAATCTCCACTGCACTTTGCATCTTCAGTTATTTTGTCTCTGATCTCTTCTCCAGCTTCCTATTTGTAAAACTCCAAGTTAATGTAGCATTGACTTAAACAATCTGAAGAACTACCTTGGGGAACTCAGCAAGACTAAAGCACTCTTCTGAACATATTTCTGACCGGAAATGACCAGGTGGCTTAGAAGTTAAATGTGCAGTTAACCACCCTGTTGAGTGAGAGTGCAACCCAAAGCTTTTCACAGCACGTATATATGAATACACTGAATTTTGGCAAGTAGTATGCAAAGAAGTCAAGTGAATGTGAGTCAACATGACAGAAAGAACGAACACAGAATAGCTTTAAATGTGGCAAAAAACAAGTTGACGTTCTGATGAGAAGACCTGGCCAAAGTGGCAGATTCCAGGGACCTGGTGGGGCAATCATAGCATCACTGCTTGAAATAACACAGCCCAATGGATAAAGCTTTCCTGACATACAAGCCTTCCCCAACTGGCCCTCAAAGTTTTGTACGCTGCCAGGCTCCTGCTGCCTCATGTGAAAAACTTGACTACCCACCAGATGAAAATTGCTGGAAGCTTTGCATGTCAGGTAGCCAAAGATGGAAAAGGAAAGGATAAAATGGTTTGACTGGCTTCCCACACTGGGGGCTGAGACAGTCCAACCTGACTCCAGAATGCTGCACCATCACAGCTGTGTCTTACAAGGGAGCTCAAGAGTCCTTATCTTCCTTGAGAAGTCATATCTATCTGTCCTTCTTTTAAGCTTTGAGCCCAGATGAATCAGTTTACACTTAAATGTAGACCAATCAAGCCATTCTCAAAAAAACATTGTTAAATGAAAGCTAAATTTGATCAGTCAAGATGGGAAGCTTCGTAATTATCCATTAAGGCATATATAATGACCTGCCAGAACTCATGGATTATATCCCACTGAATCACCAGAAATACCCACAGACAGAAATGTTTACCTTCTCAAACAGTGCGAGGCAAGACATTTTACACCGTACAAGATTTTTAAGATGTTTTGCAATGCAGTGTTAGGAACAGGTTGACAAAACTTTTTTGTTATATACTTCAGTCACACTTATTTTTATATCTATGCTGGCTTTCATTTAACAATTTTTGCTACTCCTGTAAAACTGCCAATAAATAAATCTTTCTTTCAATAGAGCCTACACTGGGTCTTCAAATTGTTATACTCAGCAGTTACTGAGAAGTGAAAGAAATTAAATTTTGATCTTGGATTGAGGTAAAGTCAGGAGCATACAACAGCCTGAATACAAGGTGTTCTTCACAAAATGCCCCCAAATTAATATACCCAAAGTGCGTGTAGGTGAAACCTGGGATGAGTTCCAGAAGCAAAGACCTGAATTTGATCTCCTGCTTTCAGACCAAACCATGGCTGTTAATGGAGCAAATTCAGGAACTAAAATGGTGGGGAGAGGGGTGAACAGATTCTCAAGGATAGACAAACTACACATCACATTTTATAAAACAAATCAGTGCTTTAACTATGTAGAAAGTAAGTTATAGATATAATGAACATGTGACTTGACACAAAACATCAGGAATTCCTGAAACAAAGACCTATGCCCACATTTGAGCTCTATGTGATTAATGGACAGCTTATGAACAAGGCTTTGAAAACCAGCTTCTGCAAAAGAAATATTTACTTATGGCAAGAGACTAGGAATGCATATTCTACATGAGGGCCACAGCGATGAGGTAAACCATGTTTACCTGTGTTAAAAATAAGCAATTTTAAATTATTTCCTACTCCAGACAAAACTCCCATATGTTGGGAGTCAAAGGTTTTACATGAAAAAAAAATACTAAGGTGTATAACACAGAAGAGCTTCTGCAAGTACAAGGTCAGGTGGCTGGGATGTTAAGCAACTGAGGCCAAAAAGCTTACAGAAGTTTCCTTCTGAACTGCTCTCTTCAGCAAAAGCAAAAATCAAAACTGTCATATTATTCTCTAACTCTGTTAAATTGATGCATTCAGGCTCCCGTGTGCAATTCAGTTTAAATTACCTCCTAAAATAAGGACTTGGCTTTCAGACTATGCATGCTAAGTAAGCCACTCCTCAAGAACTCAAGAAAAGCAGTAAACATTCAATTATGCCTATTCTGTGGAAGAAGAACTTATCTTTCTAAATCTCATATGTGGAATAATTTTCTAACAATAATAGTCACTTTGAGACCACAGCTTTGTCTCCTGGGTCAGACTGATCTGTTCTGTTTGCTCCACTTGAAAACTAAGCAAAAGAACTTTAAAGGCTTTGATTGAGTTTTTAATATGTATGTTTATTTTTGTTCCATAATCAAAATAGCTGGGTACATACTAAAGGAACAGCCTATTTAAAAAATTTCTACCCAGGGAAGCCATCCACCAGATTCAACTTTATTCTAATATGTAATTAACATATATTCTACCATTTTACCAATATTTCACCAGGCCAAATAGCTGGGAGGAAAACGTTTCTGATCAGGAGAAATGGATGACCAGAGCAGAAGAGGACAGGAAAACTAGATTAGCAAGAAGAGAAAAGAACGAACCAAAGCAACAAGAAGGAAGAACTTCCCCTATTTTCTCCCATGTCGGACTGATACTTTTAGTTTCCAATTCTTTTATCTTTCTGCTTCTGAAATTATGAATTCCTCAGTCCTCCTCCCCTGCTCCTTTCCATCTTCCTATCTTTGCGTGAGTCAACTTCTGACATTCGCACAAGCCCTCCTAAGCATTCACAACAAAATCAATGACAAAACCACCATTAAACAGAATCTTACTTTAAACTTCAGGTATTTTTCCAAAGTTCATAACCATACACTGTAATAACATTCAACCTTTCAAACTGTAGAAGATAAAGTATCCACTTAACTCCCAAGAGCAATACAAGATACTAGTCATTAACTACAAACACTTTTATGGTATATGGTCTTCCTTTTTTCTCTGTACTTCAGCCTACATATCTGAACAAATGGCTTGCTTAGTTTTTGAGTTTTTTTGCTTTACCCCTGCATATCTCAAGACTGGACATTCTCCATGGAGGACAGTGCAATTTTCTGTCCTAATTTATGTCACAGAGCAAAAAATGAATTGACTCCTTTGGTCTATTTCCCCTGGCTCTGCCTGCGGGCTCCAATATTGCTCTTTTGTTCTGTGTATGTAAAACCAAATTCCATTTCCTTTCGTAATGTTTTGTTCATTCAGGCAAAGTTGGATTTTGAGGTTTTGGGTCTTTTAATACTGTAAATCTTCCTACACATTGAGGCCATGTAGATTTGGAAAAATAAAAGTTATGAAGAAATACATGAGGGGCTGCCACTTGGCAGAAAGACCAAGTCTACAGTACAGTTCAAAAATTCAATTACGAATCTCTGGGGTATATAAGTACAGCTGGACAAATTCACTCCATATACATTCATTGCCCCCACATGCAACTTTCTTGTCAAAATTTCACCAATAACAAAGCTGATTGTTTAGGGTCTTACAAAATCATCTTTTCTTCCAGAACAACAGGCAGAGCAAGGAACAAGAACACAAAGACTATCACAATGTGATACAATCTTCAAGAGATTAAGATATCATCAAAAAATACAGAGGCAGCAGTTTATATATCATAGCATGGGATGCTATCAGCATCTGTTTGATATTCCTGTTCAAAAATCAGAACAGCCAGAACACCTGTATATATTAAGAGGTTAAAAACTGTGTTCAGCTGATAGCAGCACAGTCTCATGGTTACTCTGAAAGCCTGACACTGCACAGTAAATTCAACTTTTACAGGCAGGGACTAACACCACATTTTGTGATTCTACAGCACCTACCATAAAGAAGCCTTGGGCTCATGACTGGGGTTCCTTGGCTTTATAATATACAAAACTAATGGACAGATAAGGTTAATGATTTAACTACACTCTTCTGTCACAAACTCATTCTTTGGAAGAAACTCATGAAAAGCCTCACGATCACATAGGCATCACTTGCCTTATAACTGGGGTTGGGATAATAGTCTTTCCTTTCCCAGAATGATTTAGGTAAGACACATAATAAATGTAAAACATTGAATTTCAAAATAGTAGTTCAGCATTCTGATGGTAAAGCTATAAAAAGATTTCATATTGAAGTGCAGCATATATACTCGAACACAATCACAGAATCATTGAATCATAGAATAATAATAACAACAGTAAAATGACAATAATAGTAATAATAAAAGAATTGGAATATACAAGACAAGTGATGCACAATGCAATTGCTCACCACTCGCCAACCAGTGCCAAGTTAGCTTCCAAGCAGCAGTCTGCACCCCCCAGGCCAACTGCCCCCAGTTTATATACTGGACATGACGTCACATGGTATGGAATACCCCTTTGGCCAGTTTG
>JANHGO010007408.1:0-20058 GCA_024606505.1 Aquila spilogaster | reverse complement strand
TCTTTCTTTCCTTCTTTCCTTCTTTCTTTCCTTCTTTCCTTCTTTCTTTCCTTCTTTCCTTCTTTCTTTCCTTCTTTGCTTCTTTCTTTCTTTCCTTCTTTCTTTCTTAAGGAAACCTTGCTGTTCCACTTGACAGGGTTTGAGCCAGCCTGAAGGACAGGACCCCTAGGGTAAACACTTCTGTCTCAGACTCGCCTCCTCCTGTTGCTGAGCACGGCAAGGAGCTCATCTCCTGACAGGCTGATGTCTGTGTGTCCATGCACATCCCCACCAGCACCTCTCGTCCATAAACATGCTTGGTGCCAGCTGTTCTGGTTTGTCCAAGCCCAGATGCACCGAGCTCTTCATGAGGTAATTAAAAATAAAAAGGAGATGTCACCTGTTGTGCTACAAGTGATGCTGGTAGGGATTTTACTATTTGGGTTTACAGTGCCTCTCATAGTACTGATTAAATAGCTGCGCTGTTGGACAGGCACACTCTTGCGCAGCACGTTTTCTACTTTCCTCCTTGACTTGAGACTATGCCAGCAGCTCCTAACAAAGCACCACGCCACGTGTGGCCCCGCTGCCCTCCAGCTGCCCCACCAGCTGCCTGGGGCCGGGCACGGAGCTGGGCGCAGCCCCCTGGGCTTCCCATTGCTATCAACCCGTCTGCCTGAGTCAGAGCCCAGGGGCAGCGCTGGTGTTCACAGTACCGCACAAAAGCAATTAATTAATTAATACATATCGTTTAGAATTACTCTCAGTTCTCCTTAAGAACCATAGCCCAAACCGTACACTTTTTTTTTTTTCTTTTTGCAGTAGATATAAATCTTCATGGGTTGAAATACCATTTTAAAAAAAGAACTATCTGGCTCTTATATAATCAGCTTGTCCTGATTTCCAAGAAAGCTCATGTTTTTGCTCAAGCAAGTGAAGTAATTTAATAAGTGCTTTAAAATCCTTTTCCGTATGTGGGAGGGTATCTTGGATTTTTTTTTTCTTACTTCTTATGGCATTTTTAATGAAGCATTAATGTATGCAGAACATCCCACCAACCCTCTTTCCACAGCTCTCTTTTACAAACAGTATTTGTAATGTATACCATAGCTTGTCTTTGAAAATAGAAACAGATTGCTGAACAGGTTTTATGTCCTTTATTAGACTGGAAGATGCTGAATATAGGGCATTATTTAGTCTAATCCCTTCGAGTGTATGTTTTGTATATTACATAAACAGGGTTTCTTCCATCTTCTTAAACATCAGTAATGTAACTATAAATTACATCTTCCATATGACAACAGCTGTGATCTCTGTGCTGCAGGCTGGGTGCTACTGTTTTTACCCCTGGTGCTGTTGATTTTTCCATTATTACTTATGCATTGGTGTTTTTACAGTGTCCTCTACAGGAGCAAGTGTACCTTTTCTGATAGAGTACTTTAGTAGTACAGTGATGCATCTGAATTGCATTCTGTGCTGCAGAATCATTTACAAAAGCTTCTTTGAGCTAGGACCAGTCAAGCTTACGAAAATGGGATCGTAAAATACACATTTCAGGTGGTAGCATTACTATTAAGTGTGTTTATTGCCAGAATGAGATGCAGTCATGTAGGCATTTCAGCAGCTTCAGTGAGACACGTTGTGAGGGGTTTTGCATTCCAGCCAGCCTAAACGCTGCCTGTGAGCTCCAACAAACGCAGTGCTTTGCCCTAAGCAGCTCCTGCGCTTTGTGTTGCTGTATGTCATAGTCTTAGATTAGGTAACTGTCTTCAGACAAACAAAACTTCCATCCAGAATGTACTTCTGAAATCACATCTACTTTGTGACCGTTTGTGCTTTGTGACCTCTCCCAGCCCCTTCCTCCCTCACACTTCCAAAGCGGCCTCCCTGTTACTCACTGTGCTCCACATGTCTTTGCTGAGGACAGTCAAGGAAGCCTGATACAAATGTTAAACTTGTTGGCTTGAGTTGGGCCATTAGCAAAGCTTCTGCTGTCTGGGGAGAACTTGGCTTCTGTTTTAGTTCCATGTAAAGTTACTGATTCCGAATTGCACTTAAGCTATCGACTTCAGGGCATTTAAATGCTTCTGTTGGAGATGGGGAATGCTGTGGGACAGGGGAATGCATTTCATGTTATGGTATTGAGAAGGCTTTACTTTCATTATTTAATGGAGAACTGTGCAGAGTATGTTCTAGAAAAATGCCTGAGAATTCACCTTGTGGTGTGGATGGAGCGGTAATTACTGTTTGTCTCTCGAGTCGAAAACAGTTACGGTGTTCCTGGGCTGGTGAAACTGATGAAGTTTGTTGCTTTGAAACCAAGCAAGCAAAGCTGTGCAAGAGAAAGCACGAGGAGAGAGCTGACACAGCTGCTTCTGTTGGCTGTTTGTCCGCTGGGGAAGGAGAAGGGTCTGGGCAGGCCCGAGGCCTGACCGCCTATGGGACAGCTCGCAGAGCGCCTTTCAGCTGCTCTCTGAGTGACAAGGGGACAGCACCTGCCAGTGTTGGAGTTTATTTGCCAGTTAAATCAGATTCTCTTGAGATAAGAGAGGGAAGAAGGATAAAAGCAGCCGGAAGGTGTGCCACAGGACTCTGCTGGGCACGTAGCTTAGCCTGAATCTCATTCCCTCTTGTTTGATCTGATGCCGGTAACTCTTTGGGTAAGGATTTTCAAGGGCTGACATGGAGTGTCTTTGGGCACCGCTTTTAGGGTAGAGCTGCTTCTCCCTTTCATCTGAAGTATCTGATTAGCTCCGTCATCTTTTTCAAGGTTTTTTTCAAGCAAGGAGTTAATGTTGGGAAGGGATAGCAGTGTTACCATCTGGGTAATGATGCCAACCCACGACTTCACCAGGAGGTGTCAGTGCGTTCTAAGTTAAGCGGGTCAATATGTTTTTTTCTATTTGCGGCTTTTGATGACTTAAAAACTATTTGGAACCAACAAACTTCAAGGACTGCATAGAGGAAGAGACAGAGGGACACTTGTGAGTGGGAGGGGAGAAAGATTCTGCAGACGAATGATTGACAACTGCAGTAAGAAAACTGTTACAGGAGTTTCTCAACTGTCTTTTTAATATAGGAGACTGTTCTTTGTAGAAGGTGACTAAAATCCAATGTGTTTAATGATCACTGCTGCTCTGAGCACTGCAGTGCTGACCTGAGTAGAAGTGTGATACACATACCAGAGTGTGAAGCATCTCTCTTCATCTTGACAGCATCCGTGAGCCATCCCTGCCCGCACCTCCCACCTCCGTTCAGAGCTCACCACGTGCTCCGCGTGTGCCCCCATTGCCACCACAGACCCGCAGAGCTGAGAAGCACACTGAGCCGCTGTCTCTTCCCCCGTCTCATCTTCTCATGGGATTTAAAGCTTACCTGGGGACGTGGCTGGTCTCTGCAGTCCGTGTTGGTGATGGGAGCGGGGTGAGCTGCCCTTGGAGCATGTGAGGGCAGCAAATGGTTGTGTACCTGCTGCTTCCATCGCTGTAGGCTCTGTGATGCTCCCAGAGGGAAAAGCAGGATGAAAGCTTTCAGGGAGCTGACCAAGTGCAGAAAGGCAGTTCTGTTATGGCCAGGTAAAATATTCTGTTCCTGCCATTCTGCTTGTGAAGAGGGATAACATTCTTCTTGCTGTTTGTTGATATGCAAAAAAAGAAATGCAAAGGGACTCTTTAGGATGTGTTGGTACCAGGTGTGGAGCACTCGGCAGTAGCTCACGGGTGAAGAACTGTTAACTGAAATTGAAGAGCTCTCATGTGCATGCAGGCCAGTGCTGGGGACTTCGTGTGCTCGGTCACTGTATGCTTCTGGAACCTCCTGAGTCTCTCCAGTATCCCAGCCCACTTCTTTTCCCTCACCTCAGTCTCAGACAGTGTGCCCTGTGCTTTGGCAGATGGAACCTGGAGCCCAGGTGCTGCACCTGGGGCTGCAGCGAGCAGTGGGCACTGCCCGGTGCCGTCCTGCTTCGTTCCCACCTGCACTCAGCAGGAAAGCTGCCTGCAGCTCCTTCCTGCCACGTCTGCCTTCAGCTCTGCAGCGTGATGTGCCTGGAGAGTTTGACCACAGATGTATATCTGTGTGCTATGGCTGGGAGGCTCACGGGTCACTGCCGGGCAGTGAGGTGGGGGCACCCCGGGCTCCAGCACCTCCAATGCACACACACTCAGGACCACTTCCCCAGACAGAACCCAGAGCGAGCTCAGCTCTCGTGCTGGGACATGAGCAGCCTGAGCTGCAGCTGTGCAGGATGGAGCCGGGGTACTGCAGGAATGCTCTGCGATGACACTCTGTATGAGTGCTGCTGAAGGAGGACCAGGTGCCTGAGTCCCCCCTTGAAATAGAGCCTGGTGGTTGTGTGTGGTTTTCTCCTCACTGTCACCATTCTGCTTCAAATAGCACCATGGAATGTAAGACCAACAAAGGCTTTGAGAAGGACCCCCACCCACTTCGTTGTCTGTTACGAAGAAATGGAAGAGAAAAAGGGTAGGAAAAAATGAATTGAGTTCAACGCTGTGTTTGAGTATCCGCAGAACTAGCCTGGCCTGCTTCATGGACCAGTATGTCACAGCTGAAGTTTGCATTACAGGCTCTGTTTTACAGATGCGTAATAATTCAGCACCGCTGTTTACTGGCATGAGGGGTGACAGGATGCCCTGTACTTGCAGAGCAAGTTAAATTGAACTGTGCACGGACGAGTATGTAATCACAGTTGCCCCTTTTAGATGGAAGTTCTCTACCGTGACCTCCTACGACAGTGTGTAAGAAGAACACAGTGAAGATGTACAAGTGCACGGATGCAGTTTGTCTCTGGTGCAGAGCAGTACCTCCCAGAGGACAGCGGTTCAGCATCCCGAGCCAGGAGAGCAGCTGAAGGCAGCTCAGCTGTCCGCCGGTGCCCCAGTTTCATTGTGGAAGTTGTACTCTCGGTGCGCGCAGCAGCTGGAGTCTATTCTTTCCCTTCCTAAAGGTTACCAGTACAGTACTGTGCCTGCGTCTGTGCGTCAGAGCTGTCATTTCAAGCCATCTGCAACATGTGCTGCTTATTATTTAAATGTTAACTTGTTCGCTCCTCAAAACATGCAAGAAAGAAGAGCATGGAACAGTTCTGTAGGCTTTGTTCTCTGCTTCCATCCAAAGATGTGTGATATCATTTAAGGAGAATTCTGTAGCAGGGAACAGTTTCGATTAATTTCAATGTTGGATCTTGGATGTACAGTACTTTGCAAAGAGTTTTATTGCTTTAACTGCTTTGCTGTTTTTTTTCAGAGGTGCGCTGGAGGCTTATGTCCAGTCAGTAAGAGCGCGGGAAGGAAAGGAGTTTGCTCCCGTCTACCCCATCATGCTTCAGCTGCTGCAGAAAGCGATGTCGGCCCTTCAGTGAACGCGGGCGACAGGCACACGGGCACGGCTCTGTGGTGCCACAGCTCTACTTTGGGCTCACGTAAAGTATTTCCACACACATATGCTTTACAATGAGGTATGTTTACCTACTTTATCTGCGCAGCTTCTCTCATTTTACATTCTCATGGGAATTTATTTATACACAAATGTTATTATGAAATTGTACTCTTGTTACGTGCTATTAAAAATGAATCGTTCTCCCGCATTCCTTTTGAATTTAGAAAGGTGTAAAATTAGAACATACTCAAATATCACAGTGTAATTGCTGAATCTCTCAGATAAGGAAGTCGTTCTTCTTTTCCTACAAGTACAGTCTTAAAGAGCTGAATACATTTTAGCCGTATTCAGAAAATTGTCCTTTTGAAATGCCGGAATCATCAGTTTCCATCTAAAAATCACTAATTTTAACACAAGGAAAAATACTTATAAATAACCTCAGTGATTTGCTCTTGCACTGCTGTCACTCGGGAACAATTTATACTGATTTCACCTCTTTTTGCTCAAACTGTAATAAAGAACATTGACTTTCCAATCCTGAATTCAGTATTTAAAATTCTTCGGCAGCTTCTGAAGCACAAACTATCGAGATAGACTCGGGCCAGGCTCACGCACAGCCTGTCCTGCAGGACACACTCAGCCCTGGGACACGACCTGATGTGTCATCGTCTTCATAAAGCACACACCACCCCATTTTAATGAATTTATTTGAAATAATATACAAGAATATAGTGTGCAAAAATCTTAGGGGCAACATCACGTAGACGTGTCAAACTGCAATTTACAGTTGTGATTCTTAAAAAAAAAAAAACACACAGCTGTTTAGTACATGAAAAGCCATGATTGTAGTTCACAGCAGAAGCAATGGTAATCCTACTGCGGCCGCGCTAATTCAGACAGTTGGAGGAGGAAGAAAAGTAAAGTGCGAGTGTTGCACGTATAGTTAAGTGCAAAGTTTGCCCCCGCCATGAAGAGGTCTTATGGCAAAATAAAATATCGTAGAATATGTGGCAAAGACCAAACACAAAGTTAAAACTGTGATGGTGACAACGTCAACAGCACCATTTTTTCTTGAGATAACGCTATTTATTCGTCTCACCCTGGCCTGAGCCGTTGTCTCCAATGGAAGGAAGGGCTCTTCTGCTGCCAGCTGGTGCAGAACATCCCACTGCAGATACAGACATGAGAGGTGGCGACCCAAGAAGCAGCTCCCATGCTACAGCTCACTGTGCTCTCCCCTTACCACACGTCCTCGTAACTTGCTGGCATCTGGGCAGGCTGGGAGGCTACTGGTAATACACTGTTTGCCATTTCAGAAAATCCCAGGTCCCAGATTCGTAATTAATAATATGGTTGTGCAATACATATAAATCAGCAATAAGAATCGATGTATATAAACAGCTGTTACATATTTTAAAATTCCCCTTTTTGTACATTTTCTTTTAAAAATAAACATTTGTACACATCTCCTTCGCCTCTTTCTGAAGTACTTTAGCACCACAGGATATCCATTTTCAAGCCTATATTACCTGATACATATATGAAGTTTGGAAGAAAAATAAGGCAATTTGGTTTAAAATGTTGATAGTTTTAGCTTACTTAATGTTCTACTGTAAAAAGCAATCCGCACTCCTATTACATCATTTCTGACTTGATGGTGCCAGTATTTCATGGTCACACAAATTCACAACAAATAGACCTCCATCTTGCATCTTCGTGCCATCAAACAACAGCCAT
This sequence comes from Aquila spilogaster, assembly GCA_024606505.1. NCBI lineage: Eukaryota > Metazoa > Chordata > Aves > Accipitriformes > Accipitridae > Aquila > Aquila spilogaster. The sequence continues at coordinate 12,945 of JANHGO010007408.1, read as the reverse complement.
TTTGTCATTGCTGGCGGCAGAATCCCGGCTTAGTGCTGCTGTGAGCCCTGAGGAGAGAGAAGAGAAAAACACTGTCAGCAGTTACCAAGCAAAGGGGAAGCAGCCATTATCTTAATGGCAGCAAACACGTATTTGGAAGTACGTGTCATCGCTGGTCACTTATGCAGAAGAAAACAGAAGTCCAAAACAGATCATTTTATCCCCTGATCATCAAAAGACCATGAAAAGTTCTTTGTCTCAGCCTGGAGTCGACCTTCGTTATTTGGAGCTGTGAACAAAATGCTTCGATCACTCAAGCAATTACACAAGTTGTTCCCACTGCTACTGTTGTAACACCAAGGTAAGGCCCCACTGCAATGGGAACATCCTGCTGTGGTGGCTTAAGGAGACATCCTCCTCCCTAAAGCCAACCCAAATACTACTCTCTGCTGTATACACACACATCCGCTGAGCTCCCTGAAGCTCAGTGCTGCAAGTGTGAAGTGAATGTGAGCTCTCAGGCGAAGGCCCACGACTCCAGCAGCGTAAAAATGGTATTAACAAGTAGTAATTTCAACCAAAAACCATATGAAAGTTAACGGGGCTGCCACTGTTGATTAAAATAGGATACAGCGCAACATCTGGAAATGACAGTGAACATAAGAACAGCTTGCTCCTGGTAGCTGGGATGTGGTGAAACCTTCTGCCACCAGGGGCTGAAGACTCCTCAGCAGAGAGTACGTACAGCAGCGAAGGAAGAAGCAATTTGGTGTTGGAGCATCTCTTATTCAGTCTTAGAGCAACACTTGTGTAGGCGCTTGAGAAAATAGGCTCATGTACACATGACAGGAAAACCAGCAACTTGAGATTACTAAATCCGTCAAGTCCACTATGCATGTGGTGCTCCTGCTCAGGTGTAAGATGGCTGACATAGGGCACTGTGCACCTCACTGGGCCCTTCCTTCCACCCTACTCACCTGCTGGGACTTGCAAGTTAGCTTGAAATCCCTCATCTGCTGCTGACTCTTAATTTGATCATCTTCTACACAGCAGGAAAAGCTTTCCCTACACAGGAAGTATTACCCAGTGCGTTTTACAATTAAAACGTAACAATAAACAAAAGAAACTGAAGAACAAAAATACCAGATTTCCTCCCTCGACAATTTCACATGTTCAGCGTAAAAACCACCAGAAAACGGTAAAGAAAAAGCTTTTACTGAAGAACAGCAGAATTCTGGGGAAGCTTCGGTTGTTCCAGGTAAAGGGACAGCCTTAACTTGGCTACAACCTCATAGGCTCATGCGCCACCCCCCCCCACCAAGCACGCTCACTTTCAGTCCAACAATTCACAGAACTCTCATAATGAAACACAGAGACAGATGTGTGCTGTCTGCCCCCCGTGTCCCATGAGAAGGAAGGAGAGCAGAGCACATCCTGAGCAGACAGAACACACTTGCTACCGTACAAACATATGTAACTGCACAACGGCAAAAACAGCTTGACAAAACTTACAGAATTTGTTCGTTTTCGTTTCCAACAATCAGGATTTAAACGTTTCTGTTCTTCTGCCAAGGCCTTGGCTTCTAGCGTGTACATCCGTCTCTCCTCATTCTTCATTTTCTTCCACCTGTCACCGAGTATCACACTTATGGCTCTGCAAGACACATTTCAGACTGTGGTCAAAATGGATTTTATCATTTTATATTTTTTTCAATCTCAGCCCCTTAAGAAACATTAAAAAAAAAATGCACAGAAGGAAGCAAACATTTCTTCCCCATCACCTTCTCTCTTTTACCAGTTAAACAGCTGAGGCTTCCATGAGAGCTGAGCAGGGCTCAACGAGCATTCTAGAATTTCCAGGTGTGTCCATGTGGATACACAGCGACTGGCAGAAGCCAGCAAACAGGGATGTTTAACAATGCTGAGAACCACCACCAAACGTTAATGCACCGTTGCTTTGCTCTACTTTCCTCCCATAAGCTTGTATGACAGATTTGCTGAAAATATGTTCTCTAATAATTAGGGCAATGATCTGAGCATGACCTCAGCCAAGCACAGGTCTGACTAACTGCAGCCCCCACGTCTGGTTCGTGATCTGTGGAGCTTCCTCCACCTCCAGCCCCCAGCAGGGAGAACACGAGTGGGCCGAGCACACAGCTCTGTTCCCATTAACGTTCCTGCACAGAGAGGAACCATTTGTTCCATCACAGCCACCAGTACTTCCAAGAGCTGAACGAGTTGTTTTCCTGCTCCTTATACGCTTGGTGACCTCTGGACAGTATTTCCCCACACTGTTGTGCCATATTGCTTAACTGTGCTCCCAAATGTTGGATCAATATTCTATTAATATGTTAATGCCATCCTTTGGCTGAATGCAGATCCCTGCACACAATCGCTGCCTTATCAACAGTTACTAATCTACGGAGCAGCTATGGTGGTGGCTTCAGATGACAACGATGAAAGCTGTACAAGCAGTCCTAAGAAAAAGGCGTTTGCAACTAGAAATACTGGTTTTCCTTATTAAAAAAGCCCCATATTGGCGGTGAAGCCATTCCCCCGGCAGTGGGCCACGCATCCTCCCAGGGAAGAGCACCGTGTCTTAGAGTGAGGTGTGCTGAGAAAGCTATCGCATTTCCAAATATAAACTCCAAAATCTTTGCACGTCAAATCCAACAAATAAACATACAAAGAAATGGTACTTCCAGACTCGAACTGCATGGAGGCACTGAAAGTGAGGGCTCATCAGTACATTTAAAAAACCTTAAGAAATCTACACAGACAAGAGGTTCATTTCTCCAAGGAAACACTTCTATGAGTGAACCTCTGAGATGGAAAAAAGCCACATACAATTCCTGACATAAGCAACCTGATTCTCCCAACCAGAAAGAAGTAACACAGAGCTGCCCCTACAACCCTTCCATCCCACCAGAACTTTGCCACACTCGGTACGTTGCCTTTTTCCTCTGCCAGTGCTGGTGAAATGCCTGACAACATTACAGCAGTGTGCTGCCATGGAGGATGCAAGCTCTTACATCACAGTTCTATCAAAATAAATTGTAAAACAGAACTGGACACAGCCTCAAGTTCACTCAGTAATGATGTTCAGCACTAACAAATGCCAGTAACAGTTCAGGTGATTTTCTTTACCTTTAGAATGTATGTTACCCAAATGAATCATCTTTCTGAAGGCACAGTTAAGTCCAGCTACAGCAAGAACACCTGCAGAAGCAACAAGCGTGAGCCTGATGACCAGGTCTCTGAAGTACAGCCCTCAGGTCTGTCTATAGCACCACATGCATGCTGGGCTCTGAGTGCCTGCAGCTCACCATCTCTTTCACGTGTCCTGAACCATTTTATCTCTGAACAGACAGTTTAGCTCTGAATATTTCAAGTTTTGTCCTCATTCACGTGCACAGACAACAAAGAAAGGTTCTAACAAACACAAGAACTCCAGAGTATGGAAATGGGCACTATGTATAACCACGCTAAGATCTACTCAGTACTCTGGAAACCAAACATACTTGCATTTTGAGAACGTGACAGTTGCCTCCAAACAGCTACAGCAACACTTAAGCAAGAGCAGCTGAATGTCTAGAAAGTCAGTTACTGAAATCTCACTGTATTTTATGGATGCCAAGAAAGTGCATTCAGAAGGCACAGGGAGCAGTGCACTCAGAAGCTTACTTGTAACTCTCACCACTTTGCTTCAACATGAATGTGCTCACTGAAAGATTCAAACTATTCTCACATTCATCCAGATGCAGCTCCGGCTCACTGCAGCCATTTAATCAGCACTTTTAATTAAATAATCAAAACCTTCCTAGCTGACTTTCTGTCAGTTTCTCACTTGCAGTTGCAATGAATGTTAAGACAGCAGGTTTGCTTCACTGAAATTACCAGAAAAACTGCAGAATGTCACTGCGAGGACACACGAGACTGTCTGCAATGCGAGGATGGGCCGTCTGCACGGCAGGATTTTGTTTCTCAGCAGCAGCTTCAGAAATAGCCAAAGCCCTCTTACAGCACCATCATCTTTTAACTTCTGTCACATTCTGTACTGGAACTTTTATGTGAAACAAAATTTTTATGGTGACAGTTTCTTGTTTTATACACATTTTAAAAAATCTGATTTTAAGATGGGTGTGTTTGTGTTTTTGTTTATGTTTACATACATACAGTTAGCACTACGTATTCACCGTGCTTCAACATATACATACAAAGGGCAGCTTTATAAGCATGAAAGAACAAGGCAAGGCAAGATCCTTTCCCCTGAGCTCTTACGGTATGTTCAGCAGGTCGTTCTGTGCTTTTAGGACAGGCAAAATTTGCCTATGTGCTGTCTGTATTAAGATCCTTCAGACATCCAATCAATCAGTACCTCATCATTTAATAAGTTTTACAACTTATAATAAATGGCAGTAACTTCAGTGATACAGTGTTATGTCAGGACAATTACGGCTGTACTAGAACAACCAGAACTTCCTGTTTCTCTAACAACACCTGACCACAGAGCCTGGTACTTTTTTTTTCCATGAACATTTCTAATCAGTGTCAACAAAGACTGCTGCACATGTGCGATGCCGGCGGTGTGCACATACCTACCTCAGCTGCTGCACCCAAACGCTTTCTCAGCAGAAGGCAAGTCTGCCAAAAATGGCTTGTATCAAATGTACAGAGTACTGCAGATATTTAAAGCCTGCCCATACATTTTGCATTAGCATCTTTCAAAACTTAGGCTTTACTTAATATACAAACTTTTTATTTTAAGTACCAAGTTTACACCACTGTACATGTAAAAGCGACACACGGATATGCTGCCAGCTCACCAGTAAGAAGCAAACCATAATTTTAGACCATTACCTGTTGTCTTTCCCTGGATACATCTGAGTATATTCAACTCTGTATTTTTTGGCAAAAAGCATGAAGGCATTCATTGGTCTTTTGCACTTGTTTGGAGAAGTGGCACTCACAGTACTTGCAGTCCCTGAGCCGTGGCTTTTGCCAGCTTTGCTGTACAAAGAAGTGGAGGAAAGATGCGATGACGCAGTAGATGCACAGTTTTTAGTACTGCATTCTGATCTCTCAGCATCTTGATTGTTTGATCCTCCGCACGACAGAGAAGCGCGACGCTGGCGAGCCATGCTGCTTAGCACATACACTGCCGAGGAATCCAGCGGTGTGAAGTCGTAACTAGAAGAAAAAGACATCACAAAATGATCAAATATTTTATACGTACAATCCTGAGGCAGCTGCTCACTTTTTATCCTTGCTAGTTTTCTAGTATTCTGCTATCTTTTGTGTCAATGTGTGCTTCCAGTTTGTGCCTGACACAGACATCAGTGGATAAAAAGGGTCTGGGAGACAAAGCACAACCATCAGCTCCCCACTGTACATCACTGCATTACACATCATCTTCAAATGTCACATTCTTTTGAAATACTCTCCTTTCTTTCTGCATCTGTCCTGCCCATAACGCAGAGCTGGTCAGTGCACGATAGCTACTGAAGTGACAACTGACCTGGGGAGGGGGAGCGCTGAGTTCACTTGCAAAAACATGGTAATAACAAATATGAAGCCATTATAAAAGTAAACAGCATTATGTACACTCTTCTACGAATAACTGTTCTAAATCGTTGCAGTGAATTCTTTTACAGACAAAACCTTCCACTGAGATTTATAAAAATGTTTCAAGGGCGAAGGTATTGCAATTGAGTTCAAAGCTGACACACGTCTGCCCTCTAGTGACAAAAATGTGAGAATTCCTCCCTGCTTCAAGTGTTTCAACAGCTTCACTTGTTGCTCCCATACAACTTGGACCTGCACATACTATAAAACTGCTCTGTTTTTTTTTGTTGACCAACAACTACAATGAACTCCAGCCACTACAGAAGATGTAATAACGAACAGTCTCTCCTGGGAGAGCTGATCTGTGAACAAATCAGTCTGGGAACCACAGGCTTTATCATGCAACATGAAGAAAACACACCTATAAAGGTGCTACTGAGCCCTAACTTCAGAATTCTGGATTAGTAACCATCTTGCAGTGCATAACGGTGACGTTCCTTTCACCTGCTGTTCAACATAGCTTTACTTAAGCAATTTATGGCAAAACTAAAGGATTAGAAGATTTGTTTTCTTCCCAAAACAAACTAGAACTACTGGCACAGAAATGCTGCAAGTGACAGCCCAGTCCCATGCGCACAGGCAGCCCCTTCCTGGGGGATGGGGCCAAAGCAACAGCGGAGACTGCCTCCAAAATCCCCTGCAGGAGGAAAAAGCAACAAAGCAGGGTCAGTGCTAATAATCTCACAGGCCGGTTTACAAGGTGACAGGAAAGAATCTCCCTGCTCTCCAAACAGTCCTGCAGTGCTCCTAATCTCACAGCCACAGAATTCTGGTTTCTGATGATTCTGTCCTGCTAACCACCGCTGCTGCTGCAAGCTCCATTCTCAGAGACATTCTCTTCAGCGCAAAGAAAGAGTGACAAGGACTGTGAAGCATCCAGCCAGGCTTCAGCTAGGCTGCAGAATAAGGAGCCACAGTTCTTCAGTAAGACTGAAATACAACAATTCTACCAGCTCTCTTCATATGCATTTCAGAATAGAAGGTAGTAAGAATTAAAAAAAAACAGACAGCAATGGAGCAAAGACAAGCGGAACCCACTCTCAATCCCCCATGGAAGATATACAAGAGCACCTCAGACGTGAACTGCCAACAGCACTTGGAATTCATTTTTTCAAATGTAAAAAACAACAGCGAGCAACTGGACTAAAAACAGATGCTAAAAAAGAGCTAACATCATAGAAAAAGATGAATTCAACTACATTTAGAAATCTCGAAAGAGTATGGAAGAACCTTTACAAGAAATACTATTTCCTTAGGATAATTTAGGGTGGATGGGACTTCTGAAGGTCACCTAGTCCAAGCTCTGGCTCAAAGCAAGGCAAACCTCATACTTCTCTAACTTTGTTTGAAGTGAGATGTACTTGCTGTATTGGAAAAGAAACACAAAATTTACAAAAATAACAAGAACAAATTATGGAAGTATTGAAATATTGTATTCTAAAGCCACAGCACTTGAATTAGTGACTAGGAAGCTACTGTTTCAGGTACACAGCTGCCTATGAAGCACACATTAACAGCTGATTACCACTACCCTGGAACAACCATAGCATGTTTTCTAAACCTAACCCATTACACCTAAGGAACTTGTACAGATACATTCCTTTGCTTTACCTGATCCGTTTGAAACTATCTTAAGCAGAGTCTGAAAAGTTACTTTAGCCCTAGAAATATCTTTGCAGTTCAGCACAGCACAGAACGACACAGCTTTCCACTTTCCCCTCTCAATTACCTTGCATAACCATAAGTATTCTTTCTTTCTTCTACGTAACGCTTAAATTCTGGTAGACTTCAGTAAGGTGCCTACTCATTAAATATAAAAACCGCTGAGGCCACTTTATTCAAAAATTACCTTTTAAATGTATCAAAAACACCTGAATCATCAAAGTTAATGGCATCAGGGTGTCCAGGAGGTAGACACAGATCTCCAAGATGCATTTCACAGCATGGAATGCCATGCTGTACCACAGTCAAGCTTGGATAAAAAGATGACCAACCTGAAGTGGTAAAGAGTTAAATTAGACAAACGGCCACACAAATCTCTCTAGTCTTAACCGGAACAATCCTACACGTCTAAATGCTATCATTTCATTAAAATGGTCTGATGCAGTTTCTTTCACCCAAAAGAAAAATCAGAAAAATCTGGAAACTTTCATCATCAGAAGTTCAATATTAACATGACAGAAGAGACTTCCGTATTTGCTGCTTTCCTTTCTCCCCCCAATTTACCCATTTTCCTGCATTCCACTCGTATACTTGACCAAACCTCAAGTTACATACAGTATTTCTGTAGCTTTACAGTTTTGTTTGTTCAAACTATTTTTCTTTACACAAACAGCATACTGATTCTACAACACTGCTTTTATCAGTTCCTTCAGTAACAGGAGACAGAGGTAAAACCTGCAACTACTTTCTAAGAGTATTTTAATATAAAACCAAGTATACTTGTAGTACTTCATACCTTTATTTTTAACATAAAAAGGGTGATCAAGTCTGCACTCTACTGTGAGCAGGCCATCCTCCACTGTGCCAGGATCAAAAGTCAACTTCAGCACTGACTCACCAAAGGAAATGCTTTCCTCATGAGAAATGAGCTTCAAACCATCGGAGCCATAGCCCTGTAAACATGCAGACCATTCAGAATTTCCACAGAAGGAAAGCGTATATGTCTGTAACACCACGAGTGTGTACTTCTCTTACAGTATATTACAAAATATCAGCATTCTAAATGTCATCTCTTGAAATTAGAAACTGGCAAAACATTCAGAACCTACCTAAAGGAACACAGCTCTGATATCTTATGGCAAGACACTCAAACGGAACAGTGAGCAGCACTAGACAAGTTAGTACAAACCTCTCTACCCAGACAGTAAATAAAGGCACAGAGTAACACTGCTAAATCAATATTGCACTACAGCTATTGAAAGGAGCGCGTTAGAACTAAGGGCTACCTGGTAAGCACTCACTGAGGGATTTTCTTTTCCACAGCTTTCAGATCTTGCAAAATCTTCAATGTCCTGCCATTCTTTATTGCGCCCTTTATGAAAGCACAAACGAGAACCTAAGAGATATTAAGGAGGAAAAAGAAAGGAAAAAATATTACTGTGATGTACAAAAGAAAAAGGAATACTTACTCAATAATACATGATATTTACCTTTTAGAAAACAGTGCCAAACAGTCGAGGGCCAAGAATGGCACCATCCTAGATCATCATCATCTGAAAGTGACGACATGCAGAAAATACCAGACTCCGATTCGCTATTCGTCTATTAACAAAGGCAAAATGGCAGACATATATTAACATGCAAGATTTGTAGGCTGGTCCTATACATACTTAAGCATTCTCAAATTCACATCTGTGTCATAATTCTGCCTTAAACACAAACAGGAACGTTAACAAGAAAACAAAGATTAAAGGAATGCAGATGAGAAATTGAGTGTTTCCATAAACTTGATCTGAAATGTGCTTTCCTCAATTTTTTTCTTCTTCATCCTCTAAAATTCATCTATGTTCTTATGGGTCATCCTGGGCTTAGATACAAGCAGTTTATAAGCTATCAGTCTTTACTCATCCACAGAAGCACTGAAAGCACATGCTGTTCTATGGAAATGTTACTGGAAAACTGCAGGGCCAAGTCTGCTCTTGATAAGGGCTGTGAAAAACATAGTGTTTTTAACAGACGAGTTTCAGACATTAATTAATACACAGGAAAGGAAGAAACAGGGCTGCCTAAAGGAGATGGGTCCGTATTGCACCTCAGCCTAGGAAATGAGTTAATATGATTGTCAGAAGCTTGCTACAGAAGAACAAGAGAAGCAGAGCTTTCTTGGAATGTGTTCTGTTCACAAAACGTTGACTCATGTAGCACAAGCCTACAGGCGTTTAGTAAAATGAATACTAACAAAAAATTCAACTTGAACTTAACAACTTATTTTTATAACCAGCTTCTCTCTTCAAAAAACCTAACTCATGCATCCTTATTTAGTTTAGAAATGTTCTGGACAACTCACCCTTTCGTGTCTGACCGGTGTTTCGTCCAAATCACTCCTGGGGAAGCTGGGATCATTCTTGGAAGATCCCGGCGGAGGACGTGCATAGGAATGTAAACTTTTGCTTGTAGCTATTATATGAACAGGAGATGATCTGCAACAGAAAAATGCATTTTAAAATACTTCAAATTAAGGCAGTGCAAAACATCGCTTCTTTTACTCTAAGCTACTTTTATTTCACGGTATTTCATATATGAAATTTTACCACAACTGTTATGCGTACAAATATCCTGTCTGCATTCAGATTTTGAATAACCAAGAAACATTTTCTGTACTTCTCTGAATTACCAAAAGCACTTCACTCAAAGGCAGCAAGTGCACTGAAAGTGCTGACCACTTACAGCAGGTGACTTACTGTGTGTATAACTGCATCTACACTGCAGTCTTGGGACAGAAGATACAGTCAACAGAGTTTTAAACTTCTGTATGAAACACTTACCTTAGAAAACACTTTTTTCCGTGTGAGTCAAATGCCAAATAAACATCCCCCACCACAATACTCAGAACAGGATGAGTATAGGGTGCAAGCCCAGGCAATGCTGCATAGCTCCTACCTAGCACCCAGCTGACAGTACCACTTCCTCATCAGTTTCTCCTTGTCACAATGGAGAAGTCTGCACAAATATCCTGAAATCAATACTCTGTTCTTAGAGTACATAAAGACACCTGCTCTGTCATAATGATGAGATCCCAGCTGCATTACTGTTAGCAGCACTGCATTTAATTTTCTTATTCTAAGCCTAGAGCAAAGCCGGATGATAAAAGGTGAAGCCCAGAAAATTCTAAGATCCCACAATACTTCTCACAGCCTTAAAGAACTTGCACAGATTACACATCTGAAACAATAACAATTGCATTAGATTTTCAATTAGCTCATAAAAATAAATGGAAGTCAGTGCACTAATAACTATTACTAATTGCATCGCACTAATAAGTATTAAGAGATTAACACAACACATTCAAGTGCTGTAAGTTCTGTGGTCAGGGAACGTCTTTGTAGCACCCTACTTCGTTTGGAGCTGGCAGTTAAGAGATTTTTGCAGCAGACAGAAACAAGTCGCATGCAACCACCTGGAGTTAAGGTACTACACAGAAAGATTAAAAAACAGATCTCCAGTTCAAAGTCAGAGGGTGGGAAGAGTGAAGGAAATATTTCTGGAGACACAGCATTAAAAATCTGAGAGCCAGAACTTAAATAAATGTCAGCACCTGTTATAAAAAGAGCACTGCATCAGAGGGCTCTGAGGACTCGTGGCGATGTTTGCAAGTTCTGTCAGCCAGTTGACCCCATTCTCACAAGAATAAGCACTTTCTGAATTGCTGTTTGAGGTATGTTGGTTCCACGAGGGCCGTGAACATTCCTGATGCGAAACATCGGTGCCGAGCTGAAAAAGCGCAGATGGGGCAGAGTCTGTCTGCACAGCCTGTAGTTCAGGAAGATCATCTACAAACAAACACACCAATCACCGTAATTACACCCACAGATAAATACTAGTTTACAATGAAACTTGCAAATAAAATTCAGAACCAAACCACAACAAAGTAACTAATCCTATTTTCTCATCTCACAATTACCAGCATTTCACAAATCCAACTCATAACACCTGCAAAACATCCACAGAAATCTAGTCTACCATACATTCAAACAAACATTTTAAGAAAAACGTCATGTAAACACATTATTAAATCTCCTTACTACACTGACTAGCTTACACAAAATTGTACTGCAGATGTGGCAACAAGCTACACCAGAATACTAAGAGCTTCAGTAAAATGCAACTGAACTATTCAGTCCTAGTCACTATGTCACTACAAATAATCAACGTCAGAGGCTGTGCAGAGTACAATCTGTCACGTTCCCACCGGTGAACTGGAATCTAACAGCTCAGAAATCATTAATGCTGGGTATACAGCCAGGCAGGGGTGAATGCCTATCAGTAACCTACACATTTCACATGCTGTATTGGATAACAAGAGAGCCCAGCTTATTAACAGTCTGTGTCCTGTGTAACTAAGCATCATTATTCTACGACTTCAATTAAATGCACTAGTACTGCATGGATTATATCAATCCTTTCTAACATGTGCACTATTTTTCTCCAACATTTAACTCAAGTTAAATGTTCCTCTTTGTTGGAATGCCTGTTAGGAGTTAACCTAAAGTAGGGCAACTTTCCTTTAGGAGGAGCTCTTGAGCTTTCTGTTTGTTACTCTTGAGCCAAAAAAGCTCCTCTGGAGATCAGGAACAGAAACTCGTAACTCTAAGTTCAAAGAACACGTTTAAGTCAACAAGCCAGTGTGTCAGAGCTGGAAATAGGTTACAGGGAAAAGTGGTTGTAAAGCAGGACTTTCAGATGCCACAATTCACTGCTACATTCCCTGCCCTGCCTACATTAAGTCAGTCATCTCATTCAGTCAGCTCTCAGTAACCTCACTATAGAAAAACTGCCACCAAACAAGCAGCAGAACTGGCCTCCTCTGAAGGTCGTGCTGCTTACCAAGCTCCATGTGCTCGTCACAAGATGCATATCCAGGAGAAGAGGGCAGGTTTTCATTACACTTCAGCAACTCCAGTGACTCATTCATCCCTGAAGTTCTCTTATCCACTACCAACAGCAGCTTCTGAACTGCGTTAGGCATTTGATTTGTCTTCACTTCCCACACCATGTTAGGATGTTCCAAAGTATCTGACTTTAAAGAGACAGAGATTAAAAGCTTGCATCCACATAAACCCTTTCAAGCACTAGTTTCCAAGGATTTCTCCTCATATAAGTTGTTACGGTTGTTTGCTCAGGGCTGGAACATTCCCTGCACGCCTGTGACTGTGGCGTTCAGGAGCACTTTCGGACAGCGTCAGCACCACTCCCCGCACGCCTTGAGCCACTGACCCACAGCAGGGCACAGACAGGTGGGTCCCGGCCACCTCCTTGCCCTTCAGGTGTGAGAACACAGTTTTCAGAAGGGTTTGCTCCACCACCCTCCTGCCGGCTAATGTCAGGAAGGCTTGCTGTCAAGTCTCCTACAGCCTCCAGCACCAGGCCCACATGTACCTCCCCTCACCTGCAGGAGCCTTCTCACTGCGCTTCCCAGCCCCGCTGGCTCCAGCCATAGCTTTGTGTGTCAGCGCAGGCACTGCGTGTGGGCTGGAAGAGGAACCTGAAGCAGGCCCCCAGCAGCAGCCTCCTAGGCAGTTTCAGTTCCCCAGCTCCGGTGCTGCAGCCTTGGGGGGGGGGGGGGGGGGGGGGGGGGGGGGGGGGGGGGGGGGGGGGGGGGGGGGGGGGGGGGGGGGGGGG
>JANHGO010007407.1:0-20059 GCA_024606505.1 Aquila spilogaster | reverse complement strand
GGTGGTGGCTAAGACAAAAAGCACAAACATGCTTGAACTCAAATGTACACCCCTTCCCTACTGCCCCACCGATATGACCTGATTTTAATGGAAAAGGGCTGTTTTGAATGAGAAAATGAACATTAGTGTCCCTTAACTAGGGTTAACGGTTCTAAGCCTTTTTACTTTGGGCAATGAAACCTGGTTCCTCCCTGCACCTGAGCAACAGCACTCCTTATTGCTGCGGGAAGCATTTGGATGTAAGTGGTTACTTGGAAAGTGGGAATGTGTAAAAGGGTTCTCTTTTTTTAGATTTGTGTGACTCTTAGCACAACTACAATACCATACCATAAGTAATGATGCATGTAGGTACCCTGTGTGTTTGTTTTAGCACAAGCTATAATTTCCTGCAAGAGAATCTATTGTTACCAGCCTGAGTTACCTTTGTAGGGAATAGGAAAGGACTCTGATTCAGAACTAGCAGCAGATTTCAGATTTTACTTTCCCAGTGATTTCAGCAGGGTGTCAGGGGCATAAAGAAAGAAACAATATTTCTCTGTCCATCATCCCTGTTATGTGCAGCTGCTCTTATTTGACATAAACCTATCCATCACCACAGTGACCAATCGTTTGTGTGTGCTCTGCTCTGAATTCCCTATCTTATGTTTTCAAACAAAACTTATCAAGGCACAGAGTAAACTAATCAATAAATACAAATAAAGGCTTATCCCGCGTAAACTGAGCACTCTCATTATTAAATCCTGTCTGAAATGCCCCTCATGGTCCAAAGAAACACAGAAAGCCTGATGAATGCACACGAAGGTTCTGGCTGCCTCTGAACTCAGCCTAACAGCACGCTGTCCTGCACCAGCAGATATCAGTTGAGCTGCAATGGGAATTAAATCTTTTCCTTTCATGCTGTACTTGTAAAGGATTATCAGCAAGTTTTGTTGTTTTTTTTACTTAAGTGTTATTACCTCATTCTTGCATGCATGTTTCTGTAATTCACTGATTCTGCCTCAAACTACAAAAGCATTTGATGGATATGTGAGAACAAAGCGTGTTTTCCAGCACACTCCTGAGCGGCTGCAGGTGCTGCTTACAGGACTGCCAGTGACACACAGTGCCTCCTCCCAGGCTTAAGGTCCTGCTGTATTGCTTCCTTCCACCTGCTGCAAGCCTAGGCTAAGAAGCACCCCAAGACCTACCTGACATGCAGCTTCAGCAGCCAATAGCTCACAGCAATCTCAGTGGAAAAAAATCCACTCCTCTTAAAAACTGACATTTCCTCATATTGATAGTATCTGTCCCTGTTCTACAGCCTGAAGAAGATGAGTCTAGAGGCAATTATAGGGAGAGAAGGGAATAAAAGAATAAAATTCTTCAGTGTGGAAAAAGACTCAGCGTGAAGTCTCATCCTAAACACACATACCACAATATAACGAGTACTATCTTTACATCCCTAATGCCCTAAAGAAATCATTAGAAAGGTAAAACCTGAAATCTAATGCTAATTCTGCATGAGAATCCTTCCCTATTACCTACAAAGCCATTTTTCCTTGTGCATGCATGGGATCTACTGTACAAAAGAAGGGACACGCAGGTTGGTAAAGTCAGATTCCCTTATGTGAAGCTCAAAGTAGAAGGCAGCATCACCTGGCTTCTATTTACAAGAATGATCAAGAATTTTCTTTTCTTAAAGTACATTTAAAGGAATATTATTAGGAAAAAGTTCCTCACAAAAACATGAGAAAACAACATTGTTTGGTAACATGTACACATATATACATGTATGCAGAGATAGAAAAACACTATGTATGTAGAGTTTCCAAAGGTGGGTTATCTTCTCTAGTAATAAAAGAAGCAAAAGGGACATGTAATGAAACTAAAGGCAAAAAAAAATAATAATAATACAGATCTGGTAATTCTTCATGTTTTACTGTATCTTTCTTCTTTAAATTCAGATTCCTAATTTTGATGGAAGCTGTTCACCATATAGTTTGGAAAACGTGTAGTCATCACCAATAACCTCTCCTGAGTTCACACAGACGGCCAAAACTAGCTGACCCAACAGAAGATACTCTGTGCTAGTGAAAGTCAATTTGCAGCTTGAAGATGAAGAGACCTAGCCTGGACCTTACTGTTCTCATTACCTCCTCAATGTGGCTGCTGGGAGCTCCCTTTGTCAGGGCAGTATCTTTTTATCTATCAGTCTGCAAGGAAGAAGGTCATAAACTATCCAGCACAAAAAGGATCAAATAATTTTTGAACATCTCCCAGCAGAAATACTGTCCCTTGACTTCTCAGTCTGTGCTTTAGAGATGTCCAGAGAGTGCTCAATTATGCTCAGGCCATATTTTATTAGAACCGCAGTGAGCTCTTTGCCAACGGCTTCACTCTGAAAAATGACCCCCTCAAAATTTGCAAGTCCATTGTCACTGGCTTATTAGGTATCTCAAGAAATGCAGGTCATAAATTGTATCACCGAACCATGACAAAAACTCAAGCTGCTTTGATCACAAATTCACTGTGATCATAAAGCAGCTTCTGAACAAAATTAAGCACAGAGAAGTAAGTCTTGGTAATCACTTGCACAACTCTGAGCCCAAATCAGTCTCCTGCAGTATCTATCTTCCAGCTGCTCACCTGGGCTGCTCAGCTCTGCTGTGTTTACCTCTTACTTGACATTATCATCATGTTCCCTCCACAAAGTTGGGGAACTGCAGTGACTGCCAAAGAACCAAGCATGATACTCCTCCAATATGCTGCAGGAAAACGGCCCCTGCCCAAACACTAAAGGGAATGAGATAGTACCTATCCGTGCCACAATGCTTTTCTGCTGCATCTGTTTTGGAGAGGGAACTGCTGACTTCACAAGTTCTCTCCTAAGCTGCCTTGGTGACATTCACATCATTTTACCAAACTCCTGCAACTCTGAGGCTTTGTTCACCAGAATAAATTTCAGCAATAAGACTGGGTTCACAATGGGAGACATTGGCCAGAGGCCTTTCAAAATGGCTTCTCTTATCAGCCTCCATTATCTTCTTCCTTCTTTCACCAGTGACACACAGGAAATGCAAGAAAATGAATGCCCACAGGATGCCATGAGCTTTCAACAAGCAATGGCCTCTTTATTGGCTGGAGGAAGGAGGTCTGAAAGGCAGGGAAACAAGAAAAGCCTGCAGCCCCTTTGGTCAGACTGCAACAGGAAGGCCACAGGGGAGGGCAAACCAGCTTTTCCCAGCACATCTGTATCCATCTCTGCCTAAGCGAGGAGAAGCTTAATTATTTCACGCTGGAAAATAAAGGAAAAAAAAATAGCCTGTCAATATCAGAGCACTCAGGCAGGGACCAAAATCAAAGGGGCAGCTTTTGCCCTCATCTCATAAAGATGATTTGCAGGGACCTTTGCTTTGCAGCCCAGCCCAGGGGCTGGAACGGCTTCAGCACTTGCATCTGAAGGCCTCTGAAACGTGAACAAGTTCCAGCACATCAGCTGTGCCATAGTAATTCCCAACGTGTATGGCTCCACCTCTCAATAGCATGGTAGCCCAGCCCTTCCCTATCACCGATATACTTCTGTTACAAGCCATCACTTTAGGAAGGGGAGGCTGAACAATGAGTAGGTGTGTTTAATGCACTGAAGACATGAAGAGTTTGAATTCTGCATCAGATCCAGACAGTCATGGCTAGAGAGGGGTTGTAATGGGGTAAAGGTGGGAAGCAAAATGTCAGTTAAGCACTGTAAGTTACATCCAGGTCTGATTTACTAACTGCCTCCCTATTATGACAATTTCTGTGAGCAGTGTGTGCTGGTTCTTGTCAGACAGGACTCAGTTCCAAGTGAGCAAAGTTGCACTCACAGAGGATTAATCTGATAGCATGTGTAGGCACACATTTCACTGCAGACAAAGTGAATCCTGAGGAGCTGATCACTGCGCTGATTCAGACAGACTTTCCTGCCTACCAAATGATACGCTTTCCCCAGCTGTGCATTGAACAGCACAGCCAGGCAGGAGTCGGCTGGGTAAACCTCATGCTGTATAACCTCCCAAACAAGAGACTTGTGCCTGGCCTTGTCTTTCATTTAATGAGAGGATGATTGTATCTGGTGTCAGTGATAAGCAGACTGCACTGCTCCTCAGCCTGGGTCCCTCCAGGGACAGTAAGCAAAATCTTTCTCCATTAGACTTGGCAATCTGATTGTTAGTTTTTTCAACACATCTACTAACTCAGGTCTGGAACACTCAGTCCCTCAGTACCCAGACAGCATGATACACTCAGTGCTGCAAGGCTGGTTGCGCTGGCAGCCATAAAGTTTGGACATGTCTGCAGTGGGCAGCAGACAGTGAGTTCCTTGCTTCTCTCTGTTCAGCCTGTCTAAAGCGGACCACAGGTGCATGTTGACTAAGGAGTAGCCAAAAAATGTTACCTTCACACTCTGACAGCCCCTGGCTTCTCTTCCGGACCTGAAAACTACCAGTGCACCATTTTACTACAACACAGTGCTGATGGCCCTAATGGCTGCCATTAACCCACAGCAAACCATGGTCTCTGCTCACAGCCCTAAGCCCCTACAGCTCCTTCCAGCTGCAACAGGCCCATAGGGAATGTTAAAATCAACAAAAGAAAAAGGCTGCTCTGATTTTGATGCTAGTGTTGTGACAAGGCTTAGGTGGATGTTGTAGATAGGGAAGAATCTCTTGATCTGCAAGAACTCACCTGTGCACGTCCTCTTATTTTCATGCAGTATGTAGCCAATCCGACAGCTGCAATAGTAGCCCCCCACATAGTTGTGACAGTGATGATTGCAGAGGGGTTCACCATCAAACAGCTGTTTGCACTCATCGATATCTAATGGGTGAAGCATAGAAGAATTAGGCAACCAACACCCTGTAACAACACTGTTTCAGCCTGAGCAGCACCTCCATACGAGGAGGCTGCCTTCTCTCAACTAACACAAGAGCCACAGTGTGTGTGAGCACATAGAAGCACCAACCCCACCACAGCTGTTTCTCTTCCACCTACAAGAAAGGCCAGTCTCTCACCTTCAGCAGCATAGAACGCCTCAAAGCCTGTGAATGGCTTCTCATTGGAGTAGTCAGATCGAAATACAATCATGAGGGTGTTGTCAATGGAGATGTACGTCTTGTTGCCTGGAGCCTCCTCGGTGTCAGTACTATCCTGTCCGCAGAGAGTAGCCAAGGTCTTCCCACCAGAGCTCAGCTGCAAAACAGACAAATTTACCAGATGATCACAGAGCTTTGCTGCCATGGATTGGAAAGCATGTGTTTAATGGTATGTGAAAGGAGGTTCAGGACATTTCTAGACTTGGATATTCTCAAAAGGTGCTTCTGGAAATTAGCCAGCTACAGTGACACACAAGGACTTTCCCTATTCTCTGTGAATTAAGCCTATACTTTTCTCTCCCTTTTCTTTTCAGAGGCCTCTCACAAAGCTGTGAAGCCAGCCTGAGCTACCAGCACCATGCTTTGCTTATTGTACGTAAAGTTCTTGTTAACTTCACACTTTCAATAACAGTGAAATCTCTGTGTACAGGAGACCTAAGTGAGGACAAAGCTAGAGATAACTGGGGTAAAAAGGTTTCATACACTGATAAATCCAAACATATAACAAAAGGTCTCTTTAAATTAGTGACTCAAGTACTCTATGATTCACTTATTACAGTTTGAGCTCTTCATTTATCTTGTGTTTGTAATACAAGACAAATGTTCTGATATAAGGGGTCATGTAGTCCATGGTAATGATAAAATTGCATATACTACAGATGATCAGAAATGGGCATCCTCTCCTGCCCAAAGGAAACCACAGCAAGAACATGGGAATGGGAGCAACTTGCTATATTAAACTACGGAAATGAGATCTTCCTAAACAGTTTCAAGTCTGCCTGATTTGGTTCCATCAGAGGTAGAGTACTGTCAATACATCAGTTTTGCAAGCTTTCTGTGTATATAGCTTCCTCTCTCATGTGACCAGGTCTATCCAAACAACAAAATGAGGCAGTGGTAGGATGGCCTGAAATGAGCAACAGGGTTGCCTAGGCTAGAGCATGTGGAGTACAAACCTTCTGGGGATACCGCTCATCATGCAAGCACTTCCCAAAGCCAGTATCTCTCTTTCCTGACGTTGTTTCTCACATTAGCTAGCAAAAGCAGAAAGCAAGTGTTGCAAATGCACGTTTGGACAAACTAACAGTATCTTGACTATTGCTTACACTTATGCAGTCTCCCATTATTCTCATGTAAAGCATTACATGTTAATTTAAAGCATACACTGGAACTTTAGAAAAATGAAGCTTAAGTGTTGTTCTGCGCAACATCTAAAACTTTCTGCTTCACAACAGGGGAATTTCAGAATTTTCTGAGCTCAGAAACTTCAAGTTTTAAATGTTTTAACGTGCCAATCACTGTCTCACAGGCCCCCATAAACACATCATTTATAAATCAACTGAGCCTAAACTTTACTAGCATACTAGAAGCAACTGCTTACAACAGTTCTGTTGGCCCTGCACATGGCCAGGATCACACATACATGGTTTTAAAGAATGCAGCAGGCCACACATCCACCTGTCCTACACATACCTTCACGTAATCGTATTCACACTGGTAGGACAGCTCCAGGTTGAAGTGGGTAAAGTAGATGCGGACGGCATATCCTTTGGGGACGGTAACATTCCATGTTCTCTCCTTGTGATTTGGGTAGGTATTGGGGAAATCAGGAGATGTGATCCTCCCATACATTTTCTGCAGCACAATGCTGCTGCTTACTCCACCGCAAAGCACAGCCAGCAAGAGAATCAGCCTGCCTCAAAGGAACAGATGAGCGGAAATTGAGTGTCAACTCAATCACACCCCAAACACCACACATCCAAGGTGCTGATCTCGGTACCAGGCCACAGATATCCCACTACTAGCTGAAATCCTTATGCCTGGACACCCTTCTCACTTGGCAACAGAAGAAATCAAGACATATCAGTGGAGTCACCTTGCAGCAACAGCTACACAAGATGAGAGTCACGCTCATGCCTTCTCAGGCCTACCCGGAGCCGGGTGGCCAGAGGAGCAGGGCAGGTTGCTGTGACAGCACTCACCTCATCCTGCTGCTCTCCTGCCTGAGCCTGCTCTGCTCAGAGCCCTGGGGCAGGAACCTCCTCTGATATTTTTGCATTTTGGGGTGGATGTATTTATTGTGTGCTCTGCTGTGTTTGTCTGGATGTTGAACTCTGATGTTTATCTTCCTTCCACCCGCCTCCAGCCTGCTGAGTTCTGGGAACAGCAATTACTGAAAACTGGGCTTATGTTCAGCACATGAGGCCCCACTCAACGATGGGCAGAGGCAGATCTGCTCCATGCCTCATTTCTGCGCTTGGATGGCTTTTTATCCTATCCACCCTAGAACACCAGTAAGGTAAAGAGGTACACCTCATAAATACAGTCTGTTGAACCTGGCTTGCTACAGAAACAAGAAAATACATTCTGTGCTCACATCTGCTGTGTAACCTAGCATAATTTCTACTAAATCTGACAGAAGAGGAACAGCTTCAGGGATGTTAATGTAATGGAAACAGGTAGATGGAGAGAAAAATAATTTCCTATTACCAAGGAGTCTTGGAGGAGAAGACTGCAAAATTAACTCAAATTTCTTTTAGGTATTTGGGAGTCCACAGAGGAATTTCACACCACTACTACATCCAAATAAACCCTAACAGACCCCCAGGAATTAAACTGGTAGGGCCAGTACTACAGGACACAAAGCTTTATTAATTCCGCTGCTCACAGATACATTCCCCCAAAATCAGCATTCAGGTTTCCTATAAAACTTCTGTGCCAATGGACATGGGGGTAAGCACAAATAAGGGTGAAAAACCAGCACTGGCTTCAGTGAGGAACATGGATCCCACCTCTCCCCAACAAAAATGGACAGAGAGCAGGAAAGCTAATTTGCAGCAGGGAACAGACTCCCACGCTATGCACACAGGCAATTTATACTGAGATATTGTGTAATTAAATGGACACCTTTTCATATCCATTTTCGAACAGCCAAAAAGCATTACCCCAGGCAGTGAATTTGGAGCTGGCAGGAAAGCAGGAGTTATTACATGAGCAAAGCTAAAGCCAAGAAACCATCTAGCAGACTGCAATCAGAAAATGCCATTTAATAAGAGTGAAGGAGCAACCAGTAGCAGTAATCAACTGAGTAACAGCAGTTGCCACAAGCATGGTTAATGGATAAAAAACTCAGAGGGGATTAACTTTTCCCAAGATCCACTAGTTTCCACCTTCTGGAAAAGAGGGAAAAGAAAGGAAGTTTTGCAGAAATCAGTACATTCCTAACTGAGCTGGTACCCAAATCCTACAGACAAGTACTTCCAGGAGTGTTTCCTGTCAGGCTTCCTGCTCAGTTTAGTAACAGGCATGGAAAGCAAATTCTGATCTTAGGTAGGAAGCATTTCCCACAGTCCCAGAATTTGATAGGGCCTCTGAAGACAGAGGCACTGAAACAAGACATTTGACTTAAATTGTAATCCTTAAGGACTGAAAAACTGTGAATGCCTGGTATATACTGCCTTTCCTCCGGTGCAGTCTTTGGAGAGAAAAGGCTGCTGTGATTTTAATCCTTGGCACCTGACACAAACAATGCCAAAAACACTGTTTCTGTGCATCCTGTTTCTTTGCCTGGAACTCTTGCAGCTCCAAAAGACCGCCTCAGCTAGCCAGGTACAGCAGGATCCTGAGCACTGGGATGGCCAACGTCAGGACCAGAAGGTGCTCCTCCTGCCAACCATTTCCCTTTTGTCTGAACAGGCCTAAGCCAGCCTGAAGGCTGAGTGGACTTCATCCATGTCACTGCAGTTTCCAGATGCCTGTGACTTGCAACGTTACTGACCCACTTTAGGAAGCTTGGGTGTTATCTGAAATGACAGATGCCTCTCGCCAAGTCTGCCCAGCTGTCT
Organism: Aquila spilogaster; assembly: GCA_024606505.1. NCBI lineage: Eukaryota > Metazoa > Chordata > Aves > Accipitriformes > Accipitridae > Aquila > Aquila spilogaster. The sequence continues at coordinate 11,106 of JANHGO010007407.1, read as the reverse complement.
TCTTGCGCTCCAGTCTCCTTCCGTGCTTCAAGACTGAAGTAGTGCAAATGCAAGCCATCATTTTGAGGAGAAGCACCAGCACGTGTGAAAGCTGAGGTTCAGAAAAAAAGTATTTTCCTTGAAGAACAATTCTTCTGTGGACTGGAGGAATGGGAATGACAAAAGATACTGATATGACCCCATGTGTGCCCATGCTCTCCTTCAGTCCCTGTACCGTGTCTCAGAATATGCTTTTACTACTGTTACCTTTGAGGTCTATAAAGGAGAGGTTTCAAATCCCTCCTGTGGCAACAGCAAGTGCAGACAGCTGAGCCAGACACATGAATAAATCAGCAAGAGCAGAGCTGTTCAGCCAACACAGTGTCCTTCAGGCTGACACCCTTTTCCCTGCAAAACCAGAAAGCAGCAGGAATCAGCTGAAAAGAGGAAAAAGCTGGAAAGCAGAGGGTCTCCATCAAAGCTGTGTGAGATCCAGGTTAAGTTCTGGTGTAGCTATTTCATTTGACATTGAATCTATGAAAAATACCACCTGATTCAAATTCTGCCAAAGCTATGGTGAGACAATCACAGGACAAACTCAGATCTCCTAGCAGTAAAGTCAATGTAGCCCCAAAAAAACCTGATCAGAAAGGCCTCAGACAGCTCCAATGTCAAAGAGACTGAGCAAAACAAGACACCGCCTCCAGAAGTCTTGACTTGGATGTCTTGACTCTGGGGAGAAAACCATGTCTGGGCTTTTGGGAGGCAGCTCCTGCATTGTGACAGCAGCTCCCCCAGAAGCACTGCGACGGCTGATCACAGATGATGCAGGTATAATAAGAAGAACCAGCTAAGTGACCATCTAATGTGCCTCCACATTTGAAGCACAGGAACACTGACAACAAGAAAGGCTGGTTAATGAATGGAGGAAGAGCCCATACAGACTTTCGCAGCTTATAAGACGCGACAGTGCATTTGTCTAACATAGTAATGGCTACCCTTGTGTCATAAACCTGGAGAGCAAATGAGCGGAATAGCTGACTGTGGTGGTCCCCAAAGACGTTGTTCCCCATTGCCTCTTCTTTCTCAAATGCCAGCTGCTCTGCAGAGTCCCAGAGAGGTTGCTTTGCTGCTTGCTGTTCCGTGGCTAAATTCAATCCTTCTGCACTGAGGTGTTCAGAGGACTGGGGGAAGGATGTGACAGAGGAAAAGGCGTTGTTTCCTCATTACAAATCAGATACCGTGACTGACATCAAAAGACAAGCACACAGATGGAGCAAGCAGAGCATGGAGCGAGGTAGGGGAAGAGCCTTGCTGCTGTGAAATAGAAAAAAAAAGCCTTGCCAAGATACAAACATCAGGCAGAAAAAGCTCATGCACTGAGGAGGCAAGATACTTTCTCTCTTCAACTCAGGTATGCTTTCCTCCTTCCCATCTCCTGTATGTATTTACACACATTACTACACAAACGCCAGGGCAGAGCCCCACACTGCCTGTACTGATTCCACTGGGAGAAAATATGACAGCACAGAGGTAAGACATGCTAATCACATCACTCTGCCTTCTAGAGAAACCTCCCATTCTGTCATAAAGAAGACAAAGTACTAATTGCATAGGTCAAACTCTTCCCCCATTGCCCATCTTCCCTGTCACACCAGTTCCAAGGACCTGGTTCCTAAACACGTAACTAGCTCACAAAGCTACCATCGCACCACCACCCACATCCTTGGTAGCTGCAATGTCTGCTGGGCTGGCTCCAGGTCTGTGACTTCACTGGAGCATCTGTTTGTGCTGGGAAGAGAATTTGGTTACAATTCAGACACAGCCAGAGCCAAAGCTATAAAACACGCTGATGTCTACTACCCAAGTAGCGATGCTATGCATGTTACAGGCATGGCCAGCACATTTCACTTGGGCAAGCCTGCCTGCAAACTGCTGACAGGAACAAGAGGATGGGTGAATAACACACATCTAACACATACCTTTCGCCTAGCAGAAAGTCTTAAACAGGCAGGGCAGGCTCAGGACTCACACAAAGAAAAGCATGAAAAATAGAACAAGACTCTTTACTAGACAACACAAAAACCAATCAACCAAAGATGATGATTCCTTCAGGAACTCTCTACTGCAAACAGAGTGAGGCTAATCAAAAGCCTTCCCTGAGTCTACCACAGTCCAAAAAGACTTGTCTTGCAAAGTAAAGACTTCCTGGCTCCCAGAACAGCACCCAGGAATTACTGAATTTCATTTAGGAGCAGTTTGGAGTACACTTGCCTGTCTGCAGACACAGACTCTGGAGATTACAGCTACTATAGCTTTGGCTCTATGTTTCAGATGAAATCCTTGGCAGGAATCTCTATTTTCAAAGCAGGAGCACCCAGGCTTCATCTTCCACACCAAAAACACAGCAGACACGTCATTCTCACCTGAGAGGACAAGGTCAGCCTTTGGCTGCTTTTCTCCATTTTCATCTCACTTTGATTTCTTCCTTCTTCTTTCATGACTGCTCTTTCTCTATGCAGTAATTAACACTGCAAAGAATCTAGTGGAGACTGAAAGACACAGTGAATTTCCGAGGCTCCTTTCCCCTTCAAGCAAGAGGGAGAAGTTGAGAAATGTACTAAGGAATAGGTGTCAACAGCATTAGGACCAGTGAATTCATTAAATCCGCAGGGATTTATATAAATATATGCATTTAAATGCATTTTCTACTGTGGTCTACTCAAAAACATTTTCCACAATTTCTCTTCCTCTGCAGTTGCCCATAACCTCATTTTTTTTCTCACACAGAGGCTATTACCCTCTGATCTAGATAAACAATAAAGCCAATCCAAAGCACTCCCAAAATAAGAGCTATTGCTCAGACACTAAAGAGCCAGAGTGATATATTGAAATGGACAGACCTTCCCTCTGGCTAAACCCCTCACTGAATACACACAACCTCATTCCTGCCTTGAAGAAAATAGATTGAAGGCCATGTCAGAGCCAACAGTCGCAAAAGTCAGAACCTTTATATCAAAATGCCTGTAACACTCCATGAAAACCCCACCTACCTGCTAAACAACCAGCTGCAATAAACTTTTCCACACCACCCCGATGGAGAAATAAGCTTTTCCCAACGATTTCAAATCAATCCCCTTTCCAAGAAGTCTGGGATCTTTGATTACTCTCCACTCTTTAGAGAATAAATTAGGGGTAAGTGTGGCACACTGCAGATATATTGCCTTTTGCAAATACTGGCCTTATCTATCTTACTTTTCAGGTAGGAACGGAAAATTGGTTTCTGCCCAGAAGAACTAGAAGCACTCAAACTGGCCAGTGTCTTTCAGTTCAGAAGATCTAAGTTCAATTTTGCCTAAGTTCCACCCTAAAACTCTTGCATCTTGCTATAAGGAAAAAGAAAATAAACAAAAAACACAGGGCAGGAGTTTCGTCCTGCACGGACACTTTATTCCTCAGCTTCTTTGCACGTATTTGCTTTTCTTACAGAAATCTCCAAAGAGCAATAACCAGCAAAGCATCCTTTGTTCCTGTGTGCTCTAGTTTTGGGTGATGGCAAACATTTAGACTGATGTGAAATTGCTGTTCTTGAATAGAGAAGTTTAACTTCTGCTTTCAGATCAGTGGGACAGTTACCTGGTTTCCTTTTCCTCGCTTTTCAGCAGGGTTAGTGAAATTCACAGCACTCAAGTTTCTGCAGAATTCATGATTAAAGCTTGAACAACAGAGGGAATCAGCAAATAGAAATAAAAGCATTAAAATACACTTTTCAACAAAGCACAACTTGAACAGAAGCACTGCAAAGAAGGAGTGCGCTCACTCTAGCACAACAATGTGCACTCCTTCAGAAAAATCTGCATTTTGGAGCTAGCCAGAGCTATAACCCGACTGCACAAAATTCATTTTTCAGGTGTTGGCATACCAGTACTCCCTGGATTATGAGGTTACTGCTGAGCATGATGACATGGACATACTGACACCTGTTATTACTCCATAACTTGCTGAGTCTCAAAGCTGTATACAGCAAAAAAAAAAACCACAAAAACAAACACTAGAAATTGCTGACATGCCCTGAAGGCATCAAGCCCACTGACAAATGAAGGCAGCCTATAGCTTTCTAACTTCACATTAAGCACAGTCTGGGAAAGTATATCCTAAATGGTTCCAGTCCTATTACCTGCCAGAGACTTTCACTAGCCACCAGACATCGGGGGCTTGCTTTATTTAGGTCTTGCTATACATGAGTTTATCTGAAGGGGCAAGAGCAATACAGCCACTAAGAAGCCAGCAAATTAAAAGATCATTTCATGCAGTTTAAATGTTTGGCTGGGATCCCCTGAAGCCTGGAAGGAGGAAGCCCTGGGGAAGGAAAGGCAGATATTCCATTTGAGGCATGTTAGCAAGAAGGAAGCTGAGCCAGAGCGCTGGCAGGGCTGGGAGAATTATTCCTGCTGAAGTCAGATTACTCTCTGACTTGTCTGTTAGCCTCTGCTTAGCAGCACGGTAATGACCCAAAATTGCAGCTGGCAGATTGGTGCTGAGAGTGTGTCTCATTGAGGTTACCGCATGTGGACGGGCCATTACTCTTTCAATTTTGGTCTCTGAAGCCTGTTAACATACATTAGGCTTTTCCATATGCTGCTTTTTAGCCTGGTGTCTGGGGCAGCTGCCTGGGCCCCAGTCACCACCCACACACTCAGGCCCAGTCTAATGAAAATGGATGACAACCCCAACTTAGTAATGGGATACAGATGGACCGAATGGTTTTTTGTTTAGAAACATATTTTCATTTAAGAAAGTCTCAAAAGAGTATGAGGTTTTTATTTTTGTTTCACTGTAATTTGCTCCTCCTAATCCGCTGCATTCTTCAGGCAGGCCAGGAATTGGAAGTTGCAAACTTTCAGCTTAGCTGAATTTCTAAGTCTGCAGACCCACATCCTGCTCTAGCACTGCTACTCAACTAATGGCCCTGCCAGTCACATGCTCCTTCACTTTCCTCCTCTTCCACTTCACCTCCTCTACCTATGTCGCAAGCTCTTCTGCCTCCTGCAGGACTAACAGCAATTAATTAAACAACTGGTTTTCTTGCGGAGTCTCCTGAGAGTCTGTACCTGTGAGAACACGTGCCCAAGGGGCTGTGCAACGAGCATGCCAATCAAGGGTCATCTCCCAGCAGGACTCCTCGTTCTTCAAGTTATTCTTGCTAATAGTACATGAATTCCAAGAAGAAAAGGGCATAAGTAGAGTCCAAATGCCAGAGAAGAGTCAAACACTTCCATGTGACTGGTGGGAAAACGAGGCTCATCTTTTTGATGACACCAGTGGAATACCATTTACTCAACAAACAAATCTATGGAGTAAAAGTACGCAACAGGCAAACACCTGCTGCAGCAGGGGCGTCTTTGGCCAAACATCCCGTGCTGCAAGTTGCCACTGCGAGCCTACAGCTAAGAGGCAGTTTCTTTAAAAGCACATTTCACACATCTCTTGGGCTAACTCAGTGGCCAGCCTGGGGCACCGCATACAGACCAGGCAGGACTCGCTAACAGCCTGGCATCCTGGCTCTGTACTTGCACGGGGAAGTCCCTAACAGCCTGTGAGGCTGCCTCTGACGTTCCAAAGTGCTTCTTATTTAAGGTGTCTGTCGTTGTGCTAAGCCCTTTCAAATAACTTGGAAATCATCTCCTTAATGCTAGGGCAATTTGCCCCTGACATCTCATTTACCAGTCACCTACCTTCCTGGAGAGGTGAAGTCTAGTTATGGGTTTCTGAGGGACAGGGCATGTGCATGTGTGAAAATAAGATGGGACTCAGGAAAGCAATTCTCCCTCAATCTTTCAGCCTTCATTACAATCCTTCTTTCAAGTGCCAGCTCTGATTTACGGCCCGTCTTTCGGAAGCAATGAAGGCCTGCAGCTTGAACTGACCAGCTGTCAGACCAGACTTACAGAAACATATTAACCTGCCCGTGCCTGCCTAGATCTCACAGCTGACGTGAGGAGTGGACAGAGACAGGGTGTTCTCGGCACACTGCTCCCACCCAGAGCATTCCTTGGGGCTGTGATCCTTCAAAGGTAGAGAAACCCATGGACTGTGTGAAGATTTCCCAGGTGCAGTAATCTGGATGGAGCCGTAAGAAAAGAGATGTCCTACAGACTATGATCCCCATGTTCCTGCTCACCTCCTGCAGGACCTTCGTTCTGTCAGCTGGTACTTTGCTCTGTCTCCAGTTATACAGACACGATCAATCTTGATTGATGCATAAGAATGCTCGCAAATAGGGATCACCTCACAAAAGACTCCTTCACAAAGGCTGCTACTGAAATAAAAAAGGAAGCTACAACTTACATCAAAAGAAGAACGTACACACACACAATGGCACTTTCCCTGTACAGCAGTATTGAACTCAGTAATTCCATATTTTAATACAACACCACAGCAATAAGAAGAACATTGTCAACATGTAAGCCTGGTTAAAGTGACGGAGGATATTCCCTTCCCTCACCCTGTATCCTCTCACATAGCAGTGTGAGTCACGTACTATTGGGACTGCTTTGCAATACGGAGACATTCTCATTTTTTCTCTGGAATGCAGTGAGAGGCCACCAGTGGCATTTCTCCCCAGCCATTCTGCTTCTAGCCCACTCTGCTCCACAGCACAACAAGCTGCTGCCGAGCACCGAGCTGGGTTCAGTTATCCTTTTCAGAAGAGCAATCACAAAGCACTTTCTGGCCTGCTGGCTCCCAGCAGTGGGTAAATTCATCACTTCACAAAGATGAGCGCTGCTTGCAAGCCAGCGTTTCAGAGCAAAAAGACTGCTGCTTGCTCCCCACAGCCCTGGGCTCCAGAAGGGAATATTAATGTTTCCTAGGCACCTGCAGCTCCCTGCCTGTACACCTGCACCTAAGCTTCTGGCAGAGGACCTCTCACACCATGGGACTGATTTAGCACTGACTGGATTGGCAGCACAAGGCCAAGGAGGCCGAGCTCACAGATCCCAGCATGTGGACGTGCTCTGACCTCAGGGCTTCACTCTGCAGTCTTGTCCCAACTAGAAGACTTAAAGGCACTGTGTAAAACACCACTGTAGAAATACTCTCCCTTCCTTTCCTCTACTGACTGGGCTGCTGCCTGTGCTAGGCTCACCAACTAATGCAGACAACAGACGCAGAGCTATCCAGTCAACTTGCTCTTGTGAATACATAAACAAGGCACAGCTAAATCAACTAGACGTGCAAACTACTTTTGTTCCGTGCAGCAGAAACCTCCTTGGCTTCTTCCTCTCTGTCAAGAGGAGGCTAACATAGACCAGCCAAGCACAACCTGGTGAAGTATCCTCTGTTTTAACAGCAGACTTACCTAACCAGGAAACAATCTGATGATGGGAAGGAGGCTTGACCTCAGGCAAGGTCTCAGCTACATTGTTTACAGCTTTTACATTAAACATTAATTAGTTTAAAACAAAAGTCTTCCAGGCCCCCAAGATACAGCTAGAACCAACAGTTCCTCATTCTCAGCTGAACGCCATTGGCCAAAGAGACAACATGCTCTCTCCCAGCACATCACCTTACTCCTCTGTGCACTGCAGGCCTGACAGACACAGACCCTCACCCAGCCCAGCCTATCACTTAAGACAAGACGTTCTCTGGGGACACAGAAGACATAGATTTTAACTGTTCAGGTTTCCTTCACCTCCCAGATACCTCCTCTAAGTCTTTCTTCAAGCCCTATGTAATTTAACAAGTGGGAAGCAGACACACTGGATGGTTTGAATCGAGATTCAAAGAGCTCTCTCTGCAGTGTCTATCTTAAAGAAGCTGAAAGGATGACTTTTGTTTCATTAGGTACCTCCCTCTCAAGACTGCAAAATGAGATACAAATCTAAGAATGAGAGCTCAGTCAGCTCGAAAGGTGCTGGAGTCAGCAAAGGGAATACACAGCTCAGACGTGCCTGCTACAAGAGGGCTCGCAGGCTCAGTGCAGGCAGTTAAACTGATCGCCCTCTGAGTGGGGTAAGTTCCTCAGCAGTCCGGGTTACAGGCTGATGGCTTCTGGTTGTGTTCCCAGGATAATGCAAATACTCCCAGATCACAGAATCATAGAATGCTCCCCTTCATGTCCCCCTCCCCAGCTCAGCAAAGACGGGAGAAATCCCTTGTGAAAGACATTCTCTCAATTCACCAAGAGGCCACTGGAACTCAGCATCTCCTGTGCTGCATGTCTCACATGAAGATACCATACAGTCTGAACAGTCTCCATGGAGCACACACTGCATGCACAGCCTGCTGCTGCTGAGGGTGTTGTGAACAGAGGAGCCGAGACAAGTGAGGGAGGTTTCATTTTCAATTTTCTAGCACAAACCTGGCTGATCTCTCCCAAGTTTACCCAATATTGCACCTGTATATTCCATCAACTACAAAACAGATCTGTTTTTTTCTTTTTTTTTTAATAGCAGACTCACAACTTTTCAAATCAACATTCACTGCCTCTAAGCAGAGCCAAAGAAGATAACAGTGTAGGACAAAAGATACCTTGGCCAACCATATACTTCATTCTCCCTGTAGCCTTTGGTTTAACCTTAGTTTTCAGCACCTGCAGTCATACCAAAGGTTCCTCAGAGGCTGTGCATTGCCTGAAAACAACAGACTCAAACCCACCAGACTATGCGGTACTCTTCCCACTAAACTTAACTCCACTTGCCAGCTATCCGGAGACAGACAGTGTCTCTCTCCTTCTTCCCAGGGTGAAAACGAACGCAGTGAAGTATTGATTCCCCACTAGCTATATCCCCTGACAGCATGTGTTAAAACATGATCTTCACCATTAAAAGGACATACAAACAAGTCACCAGGGAAGGTAATAAATCTCAAATTAATATCTGGATGGTTCCTGCGTAGTATCTATCCACATACACACATTTTGATCTCACAGTAAATGAGATTAACTCTGTATTCAACATGGAATAAGCTACCTCAGACTCCTTCACATTCATCGTGGAGTAGGATATGCACACCCAGAGCTCCCCTTGCTACTGAATATGCTGCAGGTTCACAGCTGAGCTTAGCCCCACAATCATTTCTTCACTTGTCTGCAGCTTTATGCATAAGCATGAGCTACTCAGCACAAACATACGCAGTGAATACCACTGTACCATGTGATGAATTAGGCGAGGAGATGTGTGATAGCTGGCTTTAAATTTAGTTTGCCTTCTGGTCCTTCTGAGAAAATAATGCACACCTTTTTCAATTATTTTTTTTTTAAATGTCGAGATAGCTCACATGCACACACACAATTATTCTGAAGAGTGCTTTAAAAATGTGCTGACTATTGCATAAAAAACAACCAACACACTGCCCCTTCCACTCAACTTACACCACTGCGAGGTTCCAAATGCTTTGATGAAACGTTTAAATAATAACTACCCACATGTGACACACTATGTATAACCCTTCATTACAACCCTCCCGCTCCACCTGATTTGTCACCCCACACTCCCTGACACTGCACACTGCCATCAGATGGACCTAGCAGTGCTTCAGCCTCAGCACACCGACTTACCACAGAAACTGCAGAATCACAAACAACTCAAACACTGATTTCAGCACTGATGAAAGAAGTTGGCTCAATTGTGTTGGCCCCTATCCACAGCACGTGCACCGGCGGTGCAGGCTTCCTGCTTGGTGCTCAGCCAGCGTGCTGCTGTTTGCACTAGCAGGAACCATCTGCAGGGATAAAAGAGTTCAACTTCCAACTTGACTTCCAAGCTCGAGAGCAGCCTGACCACTCTCTCCTCCAGGAACCACTACATAATACAGCATGTGCAGCTTGCTGAACAGGCAGTCTCTGTTAGGGCTAACTCCTGCGTCTGTGTGCCGCAGGGTTTCTCCTTTTCACTACACACGGCCTTGAGTATTATTATCACAGACAAGATTTGATGATAGATAATAAGGCAGTTCCTACAAGAATACTTCCAAGGTACTAGTGTCTTGGTCTCATATCGATATACCACAGGTCTTAACAACAATAACGGCCGTAATTAGCTCTTCCATGGCACTTGCCATTCATGTATCTTCAGAAAAATGTCAGACAAGAGCCACCACGCACACTTTAAAGACAGAGAAACTGAGGTATTCAAAGAGTGGTAATAATAAAATGTGAATGCTATCAGCAAAGCAAGGCATAAAATCAGGTCTCCTGCATCCCAGCTGGGTGCTTCAGGCAACACAGCTGGAAAGCTCCATATCCCATTACCCATATACTGAGTCACTGAGTTCCCCCAGCAAGGATCTTATTTTTCATTACGGAATGAAAAATAAAACAAACCACGGGGCTCTAGCCTCTTCTGTAAGCCAGACACAGCCAGAAATCTTGATGGCAAACGAGGCAGTGAAAACGCAGCCTGACACAGAACAAAGTGGCAGAGGCAAAGCAGCCTACCTGGGTGCAGAGCACTGCACTGCTCATTATTCAGGAAGAACGGAGGAGTTGGGAGCATTCTTTCGACTGTAAGAAAACAGGCTGGCTGCTGATTAACCCAAAACACTGCTGCTCAGATGAGAAACCTCATGCTCACTGCCATCCAGAAACAAGATGTGAAGGCTCAAAACCGAGGCAGGGCTAACAGCTTCCACCTGGCTGTGGCCACCCAGGCCCTGCAGCAAAGGGCACCCAAGGAATGGAGCAGAAATCAGGAGCTCCATGGAGTTTTTAAAACCAGAGGGAATACCACGAAGCTGTGAGAGAAACGGGGCTGAGCCTGGACTGGGGCTGCTTCCCTCCAGACACACAAAGAGCATCCAGAGAGCTGCTCTGGAGATAATCTGGTGTCAAAGCAAGGGCAGGGCCCCCTCCAGCCCCAGCCATCCCGCTCCATATCCCTGCAGCCAGAGGCTCGATGGAGGCGGGCATGAAAGACCGAAGGAGGGCTCTCCCCGCTAGGCCCAAACCCCTTTGCTGCACAAGCAGGGCTGAACACACCCACCTGGTCCCTCAGGTTGCCGAAGGAGCTGCGGAAGTCCCACGGACTGGGGAGAAAGACCCTCTGCTCTCCCCGAGCTCCCTCGCAGCTGCAAAGCCCCCTTCCAAAATGGCCGCCCCCTTTCATGGCCGCCGCACAAGATGGCGGC
>JANHGO010007406.1:0-20061 GCA_024606505.1 Aquila spilogaster | reverse complement strand
CCCTAACCCTAACCCTAACCCTAACCCTAACCCTAACCCTAACCCTAACCCTAACCCCAAACCCTAACCCTACGGGGGGGGGGCATATGTGTATATATATATTTCTGTCCCTACCTTTTTTGGTCTGTTTAAATCTCAAGCAAGTATTGGCTGAAGAGAAAAAAATAGTGGGAAGGGTAATTCTTAAGGTATGGGCTATACTATGTGCCTTTTAGAACCATGTTTTGCTTTACTGAGAGACCTTCAATTCGGACATTTAGTAACACAGGGAGGCTTTTAAACCTTCACTGTTACAATTTCTTATAAAATAAGAGACCTCTAAATACCTGTGCTGACTTCTGTGCATAGGTAGGTTCCAGCTATGTATTATTCCCTGAGAGTTCAGTTCTATGAAGATGGAAAATAATTAAGCCCATGCTAAGCTTTCTTTAAGGTCATGTGAAGCACGTAGACAACAAGAAGTAATAAAGGGCCGTGCTGATTATTGTCTGGAGTTCCACTAGTCACCTTTTTGTGACTGTAGCCAAGTGATTGGATTAGACCTGACTAGGAGGTGAATTGTCTTCCTTCTGTAGACATGTTTGTGCAAGTGTTTTTGCTGATTTTCTGAATCATTTACATGAAGTTTGGTTTAGACGTTGAATGTGTCTCCAGTAGGAAGCAGTTTTTACAAGTTAAGAATAATGACAAGAGCTGCTGAAGTTGTTAACCTCTTACCACTAATACTGGAAGTAGAAAAGCTTGATTTCTTACGTTAGTGTGTATGGTAAAGCCTAAAAAAAGAGAAAACCTTAAAACCAGCAGGTTTGCTGCTTTTGCTCAGGTACGCATAAAGCGGTCTTGTACAAGATACTGAAGTGTCTAACTTGGTATTATTTGGCCTCAGGAGAAGAAAATACATAAATACTGTGGCGAGTTTTCTGAGAGTAGGAGCTTCAGAAGCCAACTGGGGCTTTCAGGTTGTGGAATTGTTCTAGAAATGAGATATTGAAATATATGTTTTTCACTGGATAAAGTGAAATTAAGAATTGAAATTGTCTTATATCAGATAAGTTCCTACCCCTCTGTTGAAATAAAAGCAACAAATTAATCTGATGAAAGGCTGTGTTAGGGACTAATTACAGTGGGCTAAACCCTAAATTTATGTATTAATTGGAAACTTACTGTTAAATTTCATGCAAATACACCCACATCACATTTCTGAATTAAAAGTTTGTTTTGTCTCTGTCTCTAGTTGTTTCCTTTTTGAGTGTGTGAATGAGGAGGGGAAAAAGATAATGCAGTAGATTAACTGCTGACTCAATGAGCGCTCTTTTTTTCAAAACCACAGTGGTATATGTAGTAGCACATGTCAGAAATACATGTTTGCACCTCCCCTATCTGGGAGTCTGTGGAAAAAAAAAAAAACAAACACAACCGAGTTTGCGTGACCATTGTTTGCATATTTGCTTCTGCTGAAACAGATGGTACGTGAATGTTTCTTTTGCCAAATTAGGCTGTTGGGTGGTGGTGTTTGCCCTTTGCATGTTTAGCTTGACTTTTAACTCTGAAAGAAACAGTTTCATGTTTACAATGTTAATATAACTGAAAGGCAGAAGTAGCTTATTATGGCTATATTGCCTTTTTTTGGCGTTTGCATTTATGAATCAGTTATGCAGTATAGTATCTTAAATTGAAATGTCAGTTTATTACTGTCCTGTTAATGTAATATCTACTCTTCATAGAGACCATAACAATTTTTGTGAAATGTACAAATCCTAATGGCTGTAGCTACTCGGCTTCTGCACCTGGAGGGCTTTGATTGGCTTGAATGGCAGAGGTACAGAGTTCCTCTGTCATTACTGAACGGGTTTGTTGAGGGATAGCTCTTTTCAAGGCCTTATTTCAATCTTAAGAGCTGAGTATATGCATGTTTGTATCTAAAAGGCTTGTATTTCCTTTATTAAAACTGCTCTTACATACCAAACTACTGAGATACGAAGCAAGAATTAATGTAAACTGAAAGCTCTCCACAGTGTAGGGTAACTGATCAGTCGCTGTTACCTGTTTCTTAGACTTTATGTAACATTGTAGTAATTTAAAAGACAAAGTGAAAGGCTTTTATATTCCTATCTACTTCATCAAGCTCAAAGGTTTTCTGCCTTTCAAATGACAATAGCTGGTGCTGGGCGAGGTGGACAAAAGCATTTTTCAAAGCTAAACGTTTACCCTGTGCTGGAAATAGTTTTATTAGGATTGTCAGAATATGAATATGTATTTGCTGTTATTTTCTTACTCAATTGGTCAGAAGCTTCTTTTTCTGTCCTATAGGACTGCAGTTCTAGCATGTTGGTATCTGGTTGTTGAGGGAGAGCGAGCATGAGATTTACTTGCTGCTGAACTCGGGGTGGGGGGATTGCACCTTTCTGTAAGCCTACTCTAACTGAACCACTCCAAACATCTTAATTTTTTTTTTAATATGTTTGCTGTAGGTGTTGTTTAGGATCTTAAAAATGCCTTCAATGTTCAGTCCCTAGGGAGTAAGAAACCAGTGTGATACTGCTGATTTGATGTACTGGCTTCCTACCTGTAAGAGCTACTCACCTTTCACTGCCTTTGGAGCTTGAGAGATCTTTTGTGTGACTGGGTTAATTCAAATTGCTAATCTGACTGAAAACTGGCCCAGAAGCTGAGTAGCTTTCTGTAAGATTAGTACACAAACTTCCTGTTGGTGATTGGTGCAAGGCAGGAGCAAGAGAAGAAGAGGGATCCTTCATCTATGTGCAATTGGGATGACTTAGCTGTACTGTAAGTTGAAGTGCCTGTAGCAGGCTCTGGGCACCCCAGGGGAGGGGATGGTCATGATTGGCTAGCTTAGACTGAGAGTTAAAAGTAGAAGAGGTCACAAACTTGGAACAAATTCTGAGCTTGCTGGGTTGGAAGAGGAGAGGTTTGGGAGTAGAGTGTTGTTAGTGGAACTGAGGTGGTGATACTTTTCTTTTGAGGTATTGGAACAGGGCAGGCTGTCTAAGCTGAAGCTTGCAGTGCAGCTGGGACTTGGGCAGGTGGAGGAAAGGGAAGGCTGGAACTGCCTGCCTACACAGGGAGACTGACTGCAATATGAAATTAGCTTGAAGGGACAGATCTGGATGATGAATCCGGAGATTCTAGTTCTGTTGTGGGGTTGTGTAGTTGCCAGGAGAATGTTTTCCTGCAGGTCCAGGTGCAGGAAGTGATCAGGAAGGGAGTTAGGATCTTTGTACATAGTGAAATCTGCTTTCTGTAGCTGTTCATGTCTGTCTGCTACAGAAATCCAGGAGTTTGAACACCAGGCTGCGTGAAGAGAAATTTTGTTGAAATAGTTGAATTCTATCCACTTTGACTTGATCCACCTGTTGTGAGTTTCCTCTGAGGGCCAGATGAGGCTGACTTACCATTTGGCACTTGCACTAAACAAATACAGTATGCTTAGTGTTGCAAAACGCCTACTGGTTGGAAAGATCAAGTCCTAGCTGTCTCCGATCAGCTACTTCAAAGTACTGAAGTTTGGACAGTTTAATTTTGTCACCACTCTTCTATGTCACGTATGTGTTGGAGGAGGAATCAATTAATGCTTATGAAACAACTGGATGTTTCAAGAACTCCTTTAAATGGTGGACTTGTAATCACTGTAGGGTTCATTGTGATTCAAAAATTATTGAAATGCTGAGGGCTGCGTGCTTATGAACTGGAGGAAAAATAACAAATGATTGTGTGGTGGCTCAGCACTAGATGTTCCTTAAACTGGCCAAGACAAAGGGACTTTTGGGAGGAAAATAGCCACTGGTTTATAATAGTGCGTGGTCCAAGAGGGTGGAGTTTTGAGGCAGCTCAGGAGTGTTAGTATCCATTACTTCCCAGCTTGTGAGTGTTTGAGTTTAGAACTCCTGTTGGTCTTCTGACGCTGTTTTTCTATGTACAGGAGGCATCTACTTAACAGCGTTTAACTGCTGCGGCTTCCTTAAACTTTCCGTGCTTTTGGCTGTGTTACAAACTGCTGTGTAACCTAAAACTCCACTTTATAGTTTTTAGAATATGTATTCTATTATTTACACAAATTTAGAGCGGAGAAGTGTATTTTCTTTGTAAACAATGTAGATCTCGAATTTTTCTCAAATTGGCTAATTATGCAACCAAAACTTATTTGCATCAATATAGTTAAATTCCAGCCATACGTTACTTAAAAAAAGATTATTTAAAAAAACAGATCAAGCAGGAATGTAACATTCAGATCTTGTCTGTCTTAATTGCTTATGAAATTTTGTAACCTGCTGAATGTTTCTGGACTTGTAAATACCAAAGTGTGCGTGGCTGCATTGTTTTGTTAGAAAGTTTTCACTCCAAGTTTGCAAACTGCTTTGGTTTACTTCTGTTGTTTCAGCTGTTTGTAGTTAATACTCATATTTGGACAGCATCAGCAGGTATGCTACACTGGCTTGCAGGCACAGCTCTGCTGCTACTCATGTTGCTTCCGTGGTGATTCAAAAACATTGCAAACCTGATCCAGAAAACATAATTTGATAATCGTCCTGTCCTTTTGTATCAGGAGTGATGGACAGTGCACCTTTTTACCTCTTAATCGTCAGCATGTTATAGCATTAATGGAAGAAAACAGCCTTTTAAAAAGAGTAATTTAGTCCTGGTCATATGCCGTTGTGAAAAGTGTTTGGAAATTCTTCAGGTATAGTTTCAAAGGTAAACTGTTTTTCCTCCTGTGGCTGGATAGTATGGATGAAACCAAGATGTGCTTCAACTATCACTCTAATAGTTTTGGATGTTAGTTTTGAATAATATTTTCAGACAATACTGCATTTCTGAACTTATTCAACTCAGAACCTAATTAAGCAGAAGGAAAACACTGAAATCCATTTTAATGCCTTATAAATGTAGTTGCTACCATCATGGATGATGCCAGTAGCTTTTTGTGGGCCTTCAGAAATCAAATTTAAAGCCTAATGAAGTCTGCAGTTTCCCCTAACATGGGGGTATCATTTTACTTGAAATTTTGCCATGCATGTGTGATACTGCAGTGTTGGTTGTTTTTTTTTTCTTTTGGAAGAAATTCCAAGAGTCTTATCCACACAGAGCTCCTGAAGTCTGACTACACTTGAGTATGACTACCTTTTCTTATCACCCAGAGATCTGTAGTTACAATCTACTTCAAAGTATATGCTGTAAAATAGGGCAGGACTTGAAAAATGTTTTTTAAAAAGGATTTCTTGCATTAAAGTTTTTAACCCAAATAAATTGATCTGCTGATTCTGATTGCCTTTTCATTTTAGCATAAAGGAGTGCCATGGGTTGCCTCTTATTAACGGACAGAATTGTGACCCTTATGCAACTGTCTCTCTTGTGGGTCCTTCCAGGTAATGTTTCATTATAAAAAGAAATTAATCTAAAATGTTGTGATCTTTAAACTGAAAAGAAAGTAATAAGTTTTAAGCAAAAACTGTAGAATAAATAGATTTTTAAATGAGATGACTTGTTTCAGGAAAACCTTAATGCTTTCTGTGTATATCATATTTTCCACTGTTACTATATTTTTTCCTTCCCAACCATGTTTTCAAGATTATAAAGATATTTGATCTCTGTGAATGACCAACACAAGCCAAGAACCACTTGTCACTCAGTTCATCATACCTCTCAGCTTCTGGACCAAACTCTTGATATCTGTAGTGTGCTTTCTATTAGAATAGATGTTGGAGTTTTTCATTTATGAAAATCTCATAACATGCATTCACTATCCACAAGTTCCAATAACATTTAACATAAACTAGGTCTCAGTTGTTTCTTTTCTGCACCCTCAGGACTAAATTCACCCATACTTTATGCCGCAGGGGAGTTGTCACCATGAGCACAGTATCAGACCTCTAATGTTAAGCTTGTGTGTGTTAAATACTTTTGAAGAACTGGCCCTGAGTAAGATCTGAGTGAGTGAATGGGATGATGGGATGGTTTTTCCTCCTTGGTAAAGGGTGAAAAAAAAATCTTTAGGTGTTATTTTTTATTGTTATTTTTTTATTTCATATTCGTTAAGAGAACTAGTGAGATTCAGTCATTATACTTAAGAGTGTTGTTGACTGTCAACGAAAGTAAATTGACAAGTGTTTCCTGCTTGAGTCCTGTGATACAGACTGAAATCACACAATATTTATCCTGTTGGTATGGGAATATATGTGCAAATCTGACAGAACTTGGAAAGTTAATATTTTCCAGTCTCATGCATGTGACTCACATACCATGAGCAGAATATCTATATGGATAGTGTCTCCTGAAAACAGTTGATTGATGGCTAGGAGACAGTTTCTCCTCTCTGTTTTTCTTCATCCACACTTTACATTTGTTTCTTTTATACACCAATTTTATACTGTCATAGTCTGTTGCTAGCTAAGTAAGACTTCATTCTTCTATAAGCTTGTAAAATAAAAAAATTCTGTTTTACATATGTAAACCAGAAGGCAGTTGGGAGTATTTGTTTTATTTATCCCGACTCTGTTTAGCATCCAGTGTTAAGATCTTTTTTCCAATGAAAACATTCGGTGTCTTAGTGTAAGCCTCTATCTGTAAAGAAGCTGTGAGGGGAAAACCAAAACTTGGTAGTTGAACGAGACTGGGAAAACTGTGCTCACAACTTGCAGGCAGTGGTGAAGAAGTTGGCTTCAAATTTGTTTGAAATGCTTAAGGAATTGTTGGTATATTGTACTTGATTCGTGCAAGTTGTGAAATGAGACATTTACTTGGGCTGAACAGATAATGGTTAAATGTAAGTGCTTGAATTTAACTTCTCAGATTATATGGTGAAGATAAATTTAAGTTAAGAACTTCATTAACCAAAACGATCACTAAAATGACAAAAAAAACCTCTCTTTAAACTTAAATGTATAGGCTCTTCTTGACAATAGAATGTCTTTATAATTGTGTGCTTAAGTTGTTTCTGGTTTTAAAAAAAACATTTACCACATTGGAACAGGAATGACCAAAAGAAGACGAAAGTGAAGAAGAAAACAAGCAATCCACAGTTTAATGAAACATTTTATTTTGAGGTAACTTTTTGTGTGGTATTCTGTTTAACTATTTTATGCAATGCTTCGAATATTTTGAAGGAAGCTGTAACTTTATATAGCGTTTGTTGCCATCAGAGTTCAACTCTGTGGAATTCAACTTAGACTCAATGCTCTTGAAAGCATTTAAGGAACGAAAACAAACAATAAACATCTTGTTTCCTTAATAAGATAATGTAGTGATTATACCTCAAAATTGATTTGATTGGAAGAACATGTTGATTTATTTAGAATTTGATTTCAGTTCCACTTGAGTTGCTCTACAAAAGCCAAACTTAAGTTTTTATCGATAATGAAATATTTCATTTGCATGTGAGGATATAAAACTATTAATTTGACTGTAAAAAGTCGTAGAACTTGTGCCTGAAGTGTAGTATAATTTTTCTGTGTTTATATAGATCCTAATCCTGCTGCATGCCTTCACTAAAAAATTGTTCCCTGCTTATGCATAGAGTAGCATGTATTGCATGTGTTTTACTTGACCTGCTTAAGATACTGAACATCATTTCTTTAGAAGTAGGATACTTGGATAAAACTACAATCAAGAGGCACTCCAATAGCATTATGTTGTACGATTTCTTGGAGTTAAACTGAGAATGCCATCCATCAGTCCAGAAATGAGGAGAGAATAAAAATAAGAGGATGGTGTAACTGGGGCAAGAAAAGTGGGTTTATTTGTTGTTTCCTCGAACATTTCAGCTCACTTCAGTGCTTTCTTCTGGCTCGTGATGAAGCCAGTGAGATTCTTGCCAGTTTAATTTTATACTTTCTCCTTGTTTTTTTTTTCTAATAGATCAATACTGTAGTACCCTAGATCTCAGCTAGACTTCATCAGACTCCACCATGAACTCTTCTTGTTCCATTATTTTCCTTTCTGTTCAAAACCAGCTGGTTTGGTAAACTGAATGTTTTTTTAAAGGGTGTAGTAAATATTTACCTCTGTTAGACTCAAGGTTTGCTATTTTTTACTTCTATAATACAATAGTAAAACGTCTGTTAATAGGAAGATTTTACTTGCAGGTAACAAGGTCCAGTAGTTACACCAAGAAGTCCCAGTTTCAAGTGGAAGAAGAAGATATTGAGAAACTGGAAGTCAGGTAAGTTCAGTAGGTTATTACTACAATAAAATATTGTAATTTGAGTCAATAAAAACTATTTTACTGCATTGTAGCTCTAGAGAATTACTGGTTAGATTTGCACTAAAAATCCTTTTAACATAGAAAATTACCTATGTTTTGTAGTGTGTTGATTACTGAAGATGAGGGAGTTTGGATTTTCATTTGGAGCTTTGTCTGTATTTTTTGATTGTTTGTTTTTTTCTTATGTAGTGATAGTGTATCTAGTGACCTCAGCTTCTTTCCTGTATCTGAGAGTAAAGAAGTTTAAGGAGGACCTCCTGCTGATACATACTGGTTTGGGCGGAATATTGGTTACAGAACTTGTTATCATCCAGTACAGCATACCTGATGTTTGCTTATGGTTTCAAGTGCAGTTAACTGTATTTAAAAAAAAAAAAAAAAAAAAGAGAAAAGCCTCTTAAGAGCATCTTAAGGTTTTGGATTGCTTCCTGGAGAAATGTTTGTTTCACTTTTTCTTTGCAAATGTAAAGAATAAATCAAAGTATATTCTTCTGCTTCTTTACCCTTAGAGTAAGTCAATCTGAATTTTCTCCATGTAGTTAGAGCAGTCGAAAGCCCCTGTGCTCAACTTCTTTTCTTTATCATACTCATGCACATACATGCACTAGATTTGCTGAATTATAATGTCTTCAAGGCTAGCGTAAGTTTCCTAAAAGGCATCAGAAGAATTTAGTGGTTAGTTTTAATAGCCATTATAGAACTAAGTTTGTGCATTTTTAACTGTTAGTCTCGTGAATATCTTAATTAGTATTGTATATATCGTTACAGATGCAAATATATTTAGAAAAGTAGTCATGCCCCATTAAATCTTAGTGTTAATTTTTTTGTTCTTCTTAACATCTGCTGTCTATCAGAAATGTCAGTGAGGTAAGAAGTAATAGAAAAAAAAAACAAACAATAAAACAACCCAACCCAGTGTGCATGTCTGGAGTCTGTGATTCCTTCTTAAGATTGTAAACATACATGCTGCTCTTTGGAAAAACATGCGCATGTGTCGGTGTGGCATTGCAGTGTGCCCAGTTGTAGCAATTAGATAGGGATATGTAAATCTATCAGTTAAAATGTTCACTTCAGTTATTTGAGACGAAATGATTTTGGGGGTGGAGGCTGCTCAGAATACGTGTTGCATATAGCACTATTTGTATTATTTTTATTTTTATTTTTTTACTGATGCAAGGTTTGCAAGTCTAACTTTCACTGTTCGTTTATTGTTTATGGATTAATAAGCCACTTGTTTGATTCCTCTTGCTTTAGTTAGAATGGAGTGAGATTCTAACATTTCCTGCCTGTGTGCATGTGGATTAGTGCTGTAAGGCAGTTGCTGTTAACTGAAGATTTTTATTTCTCTGGAGAGGGAAAACAAATAAGTCCTGTTATTATTTTCAGGGTGGACCTATGGAACAACGGAAACTTGGTACAAGATATCTTCCTAGGAGAAATTAAAGTTCCTGTGAAGGTGTTAAGAAATGATTCTTTTCAAGCATGGTGAGGAATAATGGCTCAGAAGTTCATTTCATTCTATCTCCCCTTGTGAAGGATGTTTTATTCTAATTTTTCATTGCAGTACATTATCCTGCTTGAATTGTAGCTTAGAATTTTGTGCATGGAAGGTACAAAGTACAAAATCTTTCTGGAGCATTTTCTTGCTGAATATATTAATCTTACCAGAGGGTTCATGTACATCTTCCATTTTGCCAGTGTCTACTCGTGCTAAATATTTAATGTATTTGAGTGGGAAATGCAGAGGGTGAAGGAAAGGCAGGCTGAGCGTAGCTGTCAGCTTGCTGAATTTTAGTGATCTGTATGTAATATTCAGGTTAACCAGGAAATGTGGAACTTCTCAGAACTGCATCACACGTAATTAAATTTGTTAGCCTTCCAGAATGAATGATGAAAAGCATCCAAATCTTAGATATATCAAAGTTGAACTCGGAGTTTTAATCTTAGCATTTGAGTATGATCCTAAATGTAATAAATGTCTGTGTCAGTATTTTGCAATACACCGAGTGAAAAAATGAGATTCAGACTTGTTTGTCCAGTACTCTGAGCTGATCAAAAGCCGTATGACCATATTAACATAATGACATGCCTCACTTGAAAACATGCCAAGAGAAAAGTTACATTAGCATGGACTTACTACCACATAGTGTGTATGGCTTTTTGAATTGGACATGGCTCATGCACACTTGACTCAAAGTATAGAGGGCCTTCTGTCTGCTAATACACTTTGTATGTGTACTTTGCGTGTGAAGATCCTCCTAATTCATTTATAACCTGCTTGTAAACAGCATTCTGTGATTTAAAAATAATTACTTTTTTTGTTTTTTTATTACTAATTTACATGAAATGTTTTGAAATACAGTGGAACTACGAAATATAAAGCAGTATCGCTAGTACTAGGTATTGGAAAAATAAGCCTGAGCCATGCTGTCAAGTAGAGGCATTCCCTGTAAATTAGTTGCGTGTTGTATTAGCGTGCCTTCCTGATGATTAGGAAGAAAAAAAAAGTCCAATCTCCTGACTGAGTACAAATATAAGTGATTATAAAATAATATTTGAATTTGGTCAGCTGAATGCTGACATTATCCTATGGTGCAATAAGCTGTTAAAAATTTTTGTGAGGCTGCGCCTCCTGTTGGAATGAAATTGAACTACAGCAGAAGTCAAAGAAAAGTTGATTTAAGTATATCTAAAGTAGGAAAAGAGCACATTGAGAGCATTAAAACGCGACCCAAACTTTTTTCACCTTTAATTTTGTTTCTTGGGAAAGGAGACTATTAATATTATGTATTTTTTTTTACTGGTTTCAGTCTAGACAATTTAAATTCTTAATACTGTTGAACAGCTTGATAGCTGTTCTATCTGCAAGGTCTAACACTATAAATATAGAGGTAAAATAAGATGATCCAGCATCAGTTCTAACTATTCCTGTCATCTTAGTTCAGGTGCAGGAAATATTTCGTTTTCTGTTGCTTGGGAAGATACGGGAGAAGTAGTGTATGTTCTATTATGTGCTTAAGATACATAAAATACTACTCCTTTTTTTTTTGCTTTTGTCTCAGGTTTTCTTACTGTGAATTTTATTGCCAGTTGTCAGACTGGGTTCTTGTATTACTGAAATAGTACTATGTGATATTTTGCTTTATTCTGAAATATTGAGGTTTAAATTTCATCAGTTTGACTAACTTTAGAATTACCCTATATATATATATTTTTTTCAGGTACTTACTTCAACCAAGAGAAAATGGTAACAAGTCTTCTAAAACTGATGATTTGGGATCACTTAGATTAAATATTTGTTATACTGAAGACTGTGTACTTCCATCTGAATACTACTCTTCTCTAAGAAATTTGCTGCTGAAATCATCAGATGTTCAGGTACTTTTGTTGAAAATCACTTTTCAAATGAAGACTTGAAATGGGTCATGCAGTCCTGTATGAGACCATGTGTGGAAATATGCAAAGCCAGAGAGTTTCTCTATTCCTTTGTGATACTTTTGTCAGAACTCACTAAGCAAGTTGTAGAAAATTTTAGTGTGTTCCAAAATACCAAAATTATCTTTCTATTTTAAAAGAACCAGCAAAGACAGTGAAGTATCCGGTGCTGTGTGGCTAGAAGTGGTAAAATAGTTCTTACTTATTGGTTGCTCTTTTCAACATTGACTTCTCCCACTGGCTCTTATCGGCCCCTGCATTTAGAGGTTTTCCATGGACATGAATTCATTATTGGCACTGAAGGGGTGGATAATCACCCTTGCCAAAAAATGGTCTGTTTTAGAGCTGATTTCTAATTACATCTCTTGTGAATTACTTCCATCTAGCCCAATTTGTTAATAAGCATAACTGGATTTTTCACTTGGACTGGTGACAAAGTGACAAGTGCGGTAGATAGCATAGCTTTATGAGCCATGAATTAAATTACACCTAGTAGGCTTTATCTTCCTTGGTCTTATATATCATTTTTTCATTTCAGTATTGGTGAAGTATTAGAAAAGGAAGGTAAAGAGGAAGCAGACTGATGAAAATTTTTGCCAGCCAGCATTCAAATACTAATTTACTGGAATTCAGGGAGAGCTGGATTCATTTCATTGGCAGATAGTGGTTTTTTAACTTAAATACTTTATTCATTTTATATTGAAATTCCCAGCTTTATAATGGGAACAACATTTTATGAGTGTGGGAACTGTAATTTAATGTGTTCTAATTATAGTATGGAAAGTCCTGTAAAGATATATGGCATCATAGTTGTGCAGCTGCTTGCTGCCTTTCTTGACTTTGTGACAAAGCCACATTCTTATCCTCTTGGGAGGGTAGAAAGAGTGAATTTCATTCTTAAATGTTAAGGGCAGAGTAGATAATATCAATTTTGAATTAAATATTTCAAGAGAATGGAAACTTGTAATTGCCATAGCAGATGTTGAAACTTTCAGTTAAGAAGCCACATCTGTAATCTGGCTAGATTTGACTCAGTCTGTACTTTGCCACGTGTAAGTAGAGCACTGCTTCACTCACAGTTTTTTTTTATTCTGCTTTTCCATAGCCAATTTCTGCATCTGCTGCCTATATACTATGTGAAGTTTGTAGAGACAAGTATGATGCTGTTCTGCCTCTTGTACGCTTGCTACTACACCACCATAAGCTAGTTCCATTTGTTGCTGGAGTGGCAGAGCTAGATCTGAAGGACACTCAGTATGTATTCCACGTTATTTCATGCCTTATAAAATTGTTCTTATTTCCACAGGACTTCATGATACAACACTGATAAATAAGCATGCCAGATCTAATTATATCATGTAAAACCTTTAATGCTAGTTCTATGGTTAGGAGATAAATGAAGTAGGCTCAAGTAGTGGCTTCTGAGGTACTGAGTTATGTCTTGTGTGGGCACAGGGGGGGGATTTTATCACCACAGCATGGTTCATTTCAAAGCTGACTTATGCAAGGTTTAAGTTAAGGTGAAACAGCTCAACTGTGTTGAAAGAGGTGACTCGTGGAAAATAAATTTTTACACTGAATTTTGATACACACGTTCCTTTGTTAGATTTTTAGCTGTAACAAATGGAGATTATACTAAATTCATTACGTTTATTTTGCACAACTGGCTTTTCAACAGCTGTAATGAATAGCTGTAATGCAATCTTAAATGAAGTATGTTTTGATTGGGAAGTTTCTGAATCTGTCATTCTAGCTTTAAATTTCCTTACCAGGGGAGCACTGGAGGAATAATAGTGTATCAGTCATGTACAAGTCTTCATTATTTTGGGAATCTTCTCCAGTTGTTTTTTCTCACATTCAGCACTGAATTGCAACTTTCTTTGACTAAAATTTCTCAGGCTTTTCCTTGCACTTTTTATTTGTTTCTGGTTTCGTTAGTAGCTGTAGTTCCGTTATTTATTCTCCTTCTGTTCATTGGGTGCCATTATGGGCTAGATACCTAGGTTCTGAAATTCCTGACTGAAATATGCGGTAAAATGTTTTTAAAAACATCATAGCAGGATAAAATATTACACAGATTGTTGTACCGGAGTTCATTTTTTTTTCCAAATCAATTGTTTTCTTACAGAGAAGCAAACACAATCTTCAGAGGGAACTCATTAGCAACTCGCTGTGTAGATGAAATGATGAAAATAGTGGGAAAACACTACCTAAAGGTTACTTTGAAACCAGTTATTGATGAGGTAGGTTGTTGTACTGAACCCATTTGCAGGACTCTCAGTCTGCTGGAGTATCTGGTGTCTTTGATAGGCATTCTTATATTTGCAGTGTGACAGCAATGCCTATCAAAGACACAGGTGAAGGAATTCTAGAGGAAAATTTAATTGAGCAATAGTTGGTTATGTTTAGTAGGAGTTGCTTTTTTTAGTTGTGTTCTGGGTGCTTGACAGTAGTCAATGGCAATTGCTCCAACCTCTAACACTTTGCAGAATTGCCCGTATGATGCTTAATACAATTGATCCATGTAAAAATGCAGACACAAAAATTAGGATGATCGTTGATAATATAATCAGAACCATTTAGAATTCTACCCCTAATTCTAGGACAGAATCTGGTTTTAAAAAGGTGTATTTCCATGCGTTCTGTCTGAAAAATGGAACTCTTAACAGTGTTGTTTATTTCAGATATGTGAATCCCCTAAACCCTGTGAAATAGATCCCATCAAATTAAGAGAAGGTGATAATGTAGAAACTAATATGGTGAGTTTCTTAATCTGTTTTTCCTAATTTAAGTTATCTCAGAATCCAATTTCAGATACACAGAGCTGCTTTTTTTAAAAATGTGTAACTTGATCTACTGTAGGTAGCAGTGTAATTCTCTGATTCTAATGTAAATGAAGGAAAAATTCTGTTTTCTTATCTGTGATTAAAGCAAGAGTTAATTTCCGAATCGACCAGGGAGGAAAAGCTAGAGGATTACATGCTGCTTTAGCAATTTATCGGGTGTTTTGACTCCTAACGTTCCATACATTCTGTTGCTGACATAGCTAATTAGTACTGTTCTAGTACATTTCATTGAGATTTTGCTTGACGCTTGCCTGTTACTAGAGGATAATGTTAAAAGCAAGAGTAGCTACCACGAACTAATCTAACGTTCACTAGGGATGCATAGGAGTTACTCTACTACTTTTTTTTATGCTGTCAAATCACAAAAATGTCTTGATCTGTAGTTTTATATTGCCACTGCTTATGTGTTTTCATGTATCATTAAAAAAAATCTGTTAATAGTAGCAATCCCATATTAATACAACAAAGCTTTTTAAATGTGCACAGTACTAAAACTGAATAATTGAATAGTCACACGATGTTTGGAAAAAAAGAATTGTAGAGTTCTGTTTGTGTTGAGGGCAAAGCCATAGCTGATGGTCTGAAAAGCAACATTTTCTCCATAATTACAGGAAAATCTACGCTATTACGTAGACAAAGTATTCCGTGAAATTGTGCGGTCAAGTATAAGTTGCCCTACCCTAATGTGTGATGTTTTTTATTCTTTGAGGCATCTGGCTGCTAAAAGATTTCCAAGTAAGTGTTCTCTTCAAAAAAATAAAATACTAATAAATTTGGAAATGATATTCAGAGTGAAATGCTTATTTTCTGCAGTAACCTTATGGGCACTGTTAAAATTTTTATTTTTTCCCAAGACTTCTGAATTTCTTACCTTACCAATCAAGTGTTTAGTTTTTGGGTCAGACTGTATGCTAGAGTAAAGCTTTGTGGTCAGTCAGCAAGAGCTGTGTGTTCTCTGATACTGCGTGTTTTCTCTGATACACTGCAGTACAGTAGCAAAAAAGAAGCCACCAACGAAAGCATGAGATACTTGTGCTTTTTTTCCAGTAATGCAGGAAATTATTTAATTGAAAGATACTTAACAGTTCAGAAGCGCTGATCTGCTTATGGGTCCAGTTAAAGCTTTATTACCTTATAGGTCAAGGTTTTGCAGAAGATGGAGTAGATGAAGTATGTATTTATGATGTGACAAGTATTAGAAAGCTTTCATTCTTTCTCAATGATTTTAATATAACGTGTTGAGTCTGAAATAGTCAGATACTTCGGTAAATTTAAACCTAAAATGTCATATAATAGGCTATCAACTAAGAATATATTTTTATGATCTAGCTACTTCCTCTGATTCATATTTGTCACTGGAACTGGAGTCATAAATTCTTCTGGCTCGAGCAGTCCTTTCAAAACAAATGACTTGCCAGAGAGATCAGACTGAAGTAGTCGTTAGATTAAGAATGCATTCCCACTATATTACCCACTAAATAGAACCAAAATATTAAAGTATTTGAAGCCCCAAAATTATATACCACCATTGTGCGACTCAGGATTGGAATTGAAGATGTTCGTATGTGTTGACTGCATTTGTTTTGCAGAGTTAATGTGTATGAAATTATTAATCTTAATTGTAAATAATGAGATAGGCCTTGTTGTTAAGGCTAACTGCTACAGTATTTTCTTTTTTGGTTAAACATGTATACAACCTTATCTAATCAACACAGTGTATATATATAAATGCTTGAGATGATCTCATTCCTAATTGTGGAGCTGATGAGCCAGTTCTGTGAGAACAGAACTTGTAAGGGAAATAAATCCTCCATTATAAGTAGAATGCTTTTTCCCATGATCACATTTCTCATTTCATGTGCTTCATTGACTTTTCTATTCTACTTTAAGATATAAATGTCTTCTCTGACGTTATCTTAATGAGTTTTATGTTGACTGTCTCATTATTTCCTATTGGGCTTAGTGCATGTTACATTTCATGGTTTTTCTCTGCAGATGACCCTCATGTACAGTATTCTGCAGTGAGCAGCTTTGTGTTCCTTCGTTTCTTTGCTGTAGCCGTAGTCTCACCTCATACTTTTCATTTACGACCTCACCATCCAGTAAGTTTTGTGAAGCTTTGTTCTGTTTTATTCATAACCGTGAAATCTGTTTATCTGGCTAGGCAGAAGTTACTTTCAGTGAGCCTGTTACTGGGACAGTAAGATCACTATGTGTCTGTGGGTTGATGTTTTCAGTTTTATGCCTCACCAAAGGAACTAAGACATTTGCAGTTCTTTAAGTGTCAAATTTCTCAGTCTTCATAAAGCATTCTCAGATAATGCAAAGATGCTGCTTCATTGGAACAGCAAGATGACTGAGCGTTTTTTAAGGCATGTAGCCAAATTGCATTAGTTCCTCCCATCGTGGAAGTTAACACCTCATTTTTACTTGCAAAAGAATAGTTTCATTTGTTGCCTTACACAGAGGTATTGAAGTGTCTGTAATCAATCTGTACATTAATTCAGGACTCCAGTAGTTGCATTGGGTTCTCAAACTTTAAATCTACAAATTGTCGAGTAGATGCACATAACAAAAAAAAAAAGCCAACAAAAAGCAAACAAAAAATCAAAGATGAGGATATGGATATAAGAGAAATACCATTTTATTTTCACATACGAAATATGTATTAAGCCTTTTATTTCAGAGGTTATCTTTATTAGGTTTTTGTATCTGGAGTAGTTTGAAAGAAAATGTAACATTTTTGTTTCTTTATTTTAGGATGCACAGACTTCTAGAACATTAACTCTCATATCAAAAGCCATCCAGACTTTGGGGAGTTGGGGAAGTTTGACCAAAAGCAAGCTTGTAAGGCTACTACATTTCCTTCTTATTTAATAGACTACATTCTGTGAAAGCTTATTCATGTCCAAATACCTTTTTTTTTAGTCAAGTTTCAAGGAGACATTTATGTGCGAGTTTTTTAAAACATTTCAAGAAGAGAAATTCACTGAATCTGTCAAAAAGGTACATTTCAACTCTATATATTTTCTTACAGTTGATGTGTTTCATCACTTATTAAAAGGTTTGTTATTGTTCAATTTTCTTTTTGTTTGAGAGTGCATTCAGATGTTTAAAAAAAAAGCATGGCAGTAAAATGCACGTAAGAGTTATACATTGTAAACTAAGCTAATTTAATTTTGGGGGAAAAATAAAAAATAAATTAAAACGGGTCCTATTAGACCTGCTGTTCAGCAACTAATTATAGAAATTTGGTGTATTTCATGGGCATCTCTCCTTATCTTGCTATAAGTCCCTCCAATGTATCTTCAACTAATCTGTTAAAGTAATTGCTTTGTACTGGGAGAAGCTATATTTATGTATTTTCAAAGTAGCTTTTGATAGTTCTTTGTTTCTGCGTAGTATCAATTTCCTGTGTATTTTTCCTTAAGTTCTTAGATGATGTTTCCTCTACTGAAAGTAAAGAACCAAGTGGTCTGAGTGAGCCAGTTCATCTAAAAGAGGGGTAAAGAAAAACTAAATCTATGTTGTGTGGAAAAAGAATTGACTTGATAGTTCTCATTCATGCTAACATATAGTCACTGAAATGTTTGATCTACTGTAGTAATTACAACATTTATTTGTCATAATTCTTTGTTAGTTTACAGTTGTTGATGGAAACCAATTCTGCAAACTTTCCGGTCCACTTTTAAACACTTGTGGGGGAAAAATTAGAAGCAACTTTAAAATCTTTTTAAGTCTGTCTGCATTTTTGTTACAGTTCGGTTTGTGCTTTGTTGATGGTTTACGCAGAATTGTGAAAAATTGTTTTAAAATAATGGAACACATAATTACTTTGCGTGATGTTTAAGCTCAGCCAACTAGATCTTCTTCCTTTATAGTAGGGGAAAAAAAGTACTCTGTAATTGGAGTACTTAACAGTACATTATAAAATTCTTTCATGAATATTGTGGTGAAAACCATTACTTCTAAGAAATGAACAAGCTGTTGTTTTCTGGTGTTGATCATGAATAGCTGAAAAATTCATCAATTTATAAGGAAGAAACCTGTGTTCACCTGAGAAGCAGACACATACGAAGTAAAGATTTTTCTGTAGGGAAAAGAAGCATCTGAATTTTAAACAAACAATAAAAATATACTTATTAAAATAGTAAATAAAAATGATCATGTAGTTGACTACATCTTACTCCCTTCCTGGAAAGTTTGGTGTTGGTGATCTGAATAAGCGAGTATTGTACCCCACATTCACCGCTGTTTTTCACACTCCTAACCTGTAAATGGAACCCTTTACACAGTCAGCATACTGAGAGGTAATCTTGAGGACCCATTTGGAACAAATACATCTTTAATTACAATGAAATCTGTGTTAACTGCATGATGAGTAAAGATTTGCTCTCAAATAAATGGTTTTGAAGGCTCTCTGGGGGAGTAAAGTTGCATTTTCATTTGGTACTGTTGTTACAGAGAAATGTACAAAAGAGCTCAGGGAAGGACTCGGATTGGTAAAAAGAATTTCAAGAAGCGATGGTTCTGTCTGACAAGTAGAGAATTCACCTACCACAAGCAGCAAGGTTAATTATGTTTCTTTTACAGTTACTTTTATTATCTCAATATTTTCTATCTGTTTGTATCTGATCTTGACTTCTTAAAATTCATATGTTTTTCCTAGAGCACTTGATGATATATTTCAGTTACCTTTTGCTCTGTTTACCACGTGCTCCTGAACTGAGTTGTAGAGTCATGTTTTGTAGAAAGCCTCTACAGCATAGATCACTGAACTCAACTGTACGCAGTTTAGATTCAAAGACCCAAATGACTGATAGTTGGAGAGATCCAAGATCTAAAACTTTCAAAGGTCTCTACTATTGTAGCAAGATTCTTAGCTTCTTAGGAGAGCTTGAGACCGTCTAGGCTGGAAGTACTGTCAGCTCTCAAACCTTAGTTACAGCCACCCGTGATCCTGGGAATTTCCAGTTTAGTGCAGCGGTATTTACTCTTGTTCTTGCAGTAAGGAATTTATTAAACACGGATGCTGGTAACTGATAAAATGTGAGGTTAGGCATGATATTTGTTGATTTTTGTTTTGTCGGTTCCCTACTTTAGGGTTGCATATTAACTTAAGCAGATGCATCAGTGATAAATGGCAGGTACATTTTGTAAGTCTTTTTGTGTCTTACTGGGACTGAGTGAGTCTTTAAGTTCTTGCATCTTTAGAGGATAGTCAGTAATTTATATGCTTTTTCTCAATAATAAAATGCACATTTTAAGAACTGAATAGAACCAGTGCAGAGTTTACAAAATACTTTTTGTTTCACTTTTGTTATTTATTTACAAAATTTTACAGACAAGGAACCAATTTTCACTATCCCAATCAAAAACATTCTTGCAGTGGAGAAGCTTGATGAGAGCTCCTTCAACAAGAAAAATGTGAGTCAGAAGATGATTTATCTCAAATTCTTGATATGTTCTTAAAATGACAGGTTCTAACTAGCTTAATAAACTCCTTAACATTACAACAAAATATCTTTGTAGTGGGGGGGGGGGGGGAAGGTTATAGCCACC
>JANHGO010007405.1:0-20064 GCA_024606505.1 Aquila spilogaster | reverse complement strand
AGAAGGAATGTTCATTACTATTTGTATTTGAGAAGACATCTATGTGTAGTGCAAATATTTGGAGGAACCTAAATTATGTACTGATTACTAAGAGAGTATAGCCTTGTACTTTGCTATTGAGTGGATGTTTTTTACTGTGCCACTAAATAATTTTTTAGAGTTAAAATAGTAGTATATAATTCTTAGTGTATGTATGTATGTATGAAAAACCCACAGTTAGAAATGAGATTTAAAGTACTTAACAGTGTCTCAAAAGTATGTACCCCAGTTTTAAGATTGACCCCTAGTGAGAATCTGGGGGTGTTGTTAAGAAGTTTATAGATTGTTAAGAGTTGCCTCTGAGAAACAGCCATGATCAGGTTGGGAGCTTGTGGCTTGAAATTAGGGACCAGACCAATGAAAGACAAATGGTGGTCAGAGTCTACTACAGGCAGCCTGACCACGAGAAGCCTGTAGAGTCCTTGCTTCAAAAGCAGAAATTGTCGTGCTTGCAGGCTCTCATCTTGATCAGGGATTTCAACCACCCAGATGTCTGCTGGAAAAGCAACACAACGATCTGCAAGCTATGCTAGAGACTCCTCCAGAGCTTCGAAAATAACTTCCTGGTCCAGGTATTGTACAGATTGACCAGAGGTGCAATGCTACTGGACCTGGTGCTCACCAAAACAGAGGAGGTTAAGACAGGAAGCAGTCTGGGCTGTAGCAACCATTGCTACAGAATGGCTACCTTGGGCTTCCAGAGGGCAGACTTTGGACTGTTTAGGAGGTTGCTTGGGAGAGTCCTTTGGGAGGCAATCCTCCCACTGTAAGAGCAGAGCAAGTCAGAGACTACCTCATAAAACTGAATGTGTACTTGAGAGAAGTGCTGCAGAGAAGGACCTGGGGATCCTGGAGAATGAAAAGCTGACCACAAGCAAGCAGTGTGCAATTGCAGCCCAGAAGACCAACTGTTATATCCCAGGCTGCATCAAAAGACAGGTGGCCAGCAGGGTGAAGGAGGTGCCCCCTTGAGACCCTTTCTGGAGTACTGTGTCTGTGCCTGCGCCACTCAGCATAAGACTTGAAGCTGTAGATTCAGAGGAGGACCACAAAGATGCTCAGAGGATTGGAGCACCTCTCCAATGAAGAAAAGTTGAGGGAGCTGGGCTTGTTTAGCCTGGAGAAGAGAAGGCTCGGCTTATTAAAGAAAGCTTATAAACAGGAGGGAAACTTACTTTTCACATGATCTGGGAGTGACGTGACAAGGGAAACTGGCTGTAAAGTAAGAGAGGATATTTAGGTTAGATGTTAAGTGAAAATTCTTTACTCTGAGGTTGGTGAAGCACTGGAACAGGTTGCCCAGAGAAGCTGTAGATGCCCCATCCCTGGAGGCATTCAAGACCACGTTGGATAGGGCTCTGGGCATTATAATCTGGTGAGTGGCAACCCTGCACGTGTCAGGGGGGGTGGAACTAGATGATTTTTAAGGTCCCTTCCAAACTAAGATATTCTGTGATTCTGTGAGAATTCCTAAGAATTTCTCCTAAGGAAATCTCCATGAAGACAAAAGCATAAACTCCAAAAATGAAAATGTTTTATTGCAGATATTTCACTGTCACAAGGCTACAGGGAGGTTGATACTAATACCAGGATTGCGGAAATGTTCTTAGGTAGCAGCTATTTTGATCCTGGCATGTCTTACTGCAACTCCTTAATTATGCTTGTTTATTTACATGGTGAGATGAGGTACACATTCAGTTCAGAAAATATTTTTCCTCTGAGTAAAGAATTTCGTGTTCTTGTAAGGTAAAAGTTGTGCATAAATATCCATTGCAAAACAGACTAGAATGAGCTGTGTGTTGTTTCTAAACATTGCCACATAAATATTTCTGGAAGCACATGGTACACTCATGTATTTACCATTTTATTCCCATTTGTGGAGTGTAATAGACAGAAATCCCTTAGTTTAGTTTATTTTGTATTCCTTCTCTTGTTATTTTATGCCTTTTTTTACCCTCTCCATTATTTTAAAGACATCTTAGAGAGCTTCTGGTCCTTTAGTGAAATATTCCAGCCTTGGAAATTTGACCTTTTATGTGTACTTTGCAGAAAAGAAGTAGATTCATAGCTTTTAAGGCCAGAAGGGACCATTCGATCATCAAACCTGACCTCCTGTATAACACAGGCAAAAGAATTTCCCCTCTATTGTGTCCAATAATTTGTCTGTAAACCATCGAGTAACAGGATGTTACACTTTACGAGTATTTTAGAACTATGCTGGTCTCATTTTAATTTTTCACCAGTGGTTTCACTTTATCATCCAAATAATATTTGTAACAGAAAATATCTGTATGAATATTGTCTGTACTTTATATAGAATGTTGGCTGAATCTTAGTTTAGCTTATTAATCCACTGGTGAAGCATATGTTGCTTTATATTTGAGAGGTTACAAATCTGAGTCTTAAAGTTGTCCATATCACAGACTGCGCTGCCATTAAGCTAAATCATTTAATCTCACTCACAGGCACTCAGCTGCACACACATAATTTACCAAGTTTAAATTCAAGGCTGACTTGTTAGTTGTGAACACTGCAATGTTTCTGCCAGATTCAGTTTTCATAGTCCCATATAGCAAGGAAAAATGAAAGGATGATATTAAATCACCTGTTCATAACTATTTTCATCACAAATAACTTTTATCTCAACTTTATTCAGCTTTGATATTTCAGCTGCTTAAAAGTGGATAAGAAAACATATACTATGGAACAGCTGAGAGATGTGCTATGGAAATCACAATCTCAACATAGAAGATCAGGAATTAGAACAATGCGAAAAATAAACAGTTTTTTAAATGTGTAAATACACACCAAATGCTCTACTAAGTCACACTGCAAAATGGCTTCTCTGAGAAGAGCAGGAATAACAACTCTTACTGAAGTTTCCAGATAAGGAAGATAAGGAGAAAGACTAGACACTGCCTAGAAGCTAACCTGCATGTTAGTAATATTCAAATGCATTTGGAGTCAAAGTCTCCAAAGAAAGGGAATTGTGAATATGCTAGATGGCAATATTAAGAGAGAATTTCCTGAGAGATTGGACAGTCTTCCATGAAGTTGTAGTATCAATTTGGCCTCAGAAATTTAGCATATGGCTTCTTGTAAGGAGAAGACAATCACATTTCCATGTCTCAGCAGATTAATGTAGAATACTAATTATTCCTGCACATTTTCAACTAACTCAAGGTACAGAATCTGAAACCTGAATTCTTATCTCCAGATATTTAAATTTCATCTGCACAGAATCAGGCTTTAATATACAGACTTCATGCTTCCCTGTGTATTGTAAATGCTCAAAAGAATGGAGAGGATTAAGAAATATGACAAAATTTCATGCAGCTTTGGAAAGTTTAATGATGACAGGGTCAAATGAGAGGAGATTGGACACTGTGACAATCAGCAGGATTGAAAGGGGTAATTAACATGGAGAATGGATCATCTGAGACGACACAAGAAACCACAGCTGTGATAATTCAAAAAGTGTTGGACAAGCACTTTGAAGCTATAAAAAATTAGCGATGTGTTACTGGGAATGACTGCAGTGGACTGCATGGCCTCCTTCTGTCCTGAAGCATTACTGTAAAGAATTACAGTCTAATACAGAAAGAAAAAAGGAGAAAAAAAAATAGCAATGCCATGATGTTAGCACCATAGACTCTAATAATAGAAAATGCATACTAGACAGATTGATAAATACTTATGTTTATACTACTTGAAGTAATGACAGTGAGAAACTGACTCAAACACAGTCCTGGGAAGAAGGAATCTTCAAGGGTAATCCTGTCTTTTCCAGAAAATTGTGTTTCAGCTTGGAGAGAAGCCTCAATTTCTTTGTCCCCTTTTCTTTCACCTATAAAAATTAGAAAATAATGTTTGCCTTGACTTCAGGGTCAAGAAATTAGAGATGGCTGTTCAATACTTTGAAAAAGTAAAGTTGCCACTCAGAGGTACTCCTACGAAGTTATATCTGGATTTATCAACTAGTACTTGATTGGACCGAATAGGCAATTTTCAATCACAAAACATTAATTTTCTAAGATGTTCTATGGCTTGCCAGCCTGTCACCAAGGCTAATACAGTTTCCACTTCTGCTGAAGGGCCATTTTTACAGGAAAAAAAGGGAATACTGAGGCAGAGTATCCCTGACAGCAAAGTGATATAATGACACTACCCAAATTTTAAAAGGCCTTTGAGATCTTCTTATGTGAGTCAGTACATAAGTCTGGGTTGTCACCATAAACTGCATATTGACATCAAACTCTTGGGTTTTGAGGCTTTTTTGGGACTTTTGGATTATTATAGCCTTCAAATTAAAAGAACATGTGGCAGCTTTTTAGAAACATTTATATTCAGATGCTCTTGCTTGGTAGCTGTACAATAACTCTGTGCAGCGAAGCACCTGCTTTTTACTAATGTTTTTTTTTTCTAAGAATGTTTTTAAGTTGCTTATATAATTCCCTGAGAGTGACTTTCTTTGTACCTCCAACCCCTGTATCATTTTGATAGCCAGGTGCTGGGGTATGTTTATGTATATGGAGTGGGAGTTGCATTCCCAGTATCTATTCTTCATGATTTAAAGTTAAGATTATGCCTCACTTATTAAGCCTTCCTTCATGTCTTCTCCATCAAATTGGGTTTGTACCACACAGACATAGATATGTTGCAGTAAAATAATGAAAAATGGGAATTTGTTGAATAAAATATGCCTGAGCAGTTGTCTTCACAGAAAAGTTTTTGTGTGTGAAACTAATATACGAATTTCTGGCACACTACCTACCAGCAGGTCTGGACCATTAGCGTTTGGAGTTGATGTGGGGTAACTAGTGTTCTGTAAAATCACATCCTACCTTACTGTACGCTAACTTCCTTTTTTAGACAAGCTTGGAAAGTTTGAGATTTACTCATAAAAAGGGTTTTGGAAATTCAGTTCCATCTGACATTCTTGAAAAAAAGTAAATATAACCTGCTATACAATTAACATTGACTTGTTCTTGGCAATTCCTTTAACAATAAATGAATTACTAACAAGACATTGGGTAATGGTATCTTGTCTGCAGAGATTTCTATTTTTATGTTTTGATAAGCATAGTTTGATTCTTGGGTTTGTAATTAAAAAGAAGGTGACATTCTGAGTTTAGTTTTCACAGAATCAGCAGGCATTGCAGCAGCTGGTAAAACAAGAGAAAACGTTATTTTACCTTCCTTTATAACACTATATGTCTTTGAGCCAGATCTTTGCACCTATGCACAGCCCCAAAGTTGACAGAGCTCTATACAGTCATAAAAAGCTCATTGCAGAAACACTGTCCCTTTTTTATTTTTATTATTTGTGAGTAATCTCCATTCCTGTTGCTCTTTGTTTAACTGACTGTGGGGCAGGTATGCTCTGTGGTGAGTCCCCAAGTTGTGCCCATTAGTGAATATGTTGTAATGAGTGTTGGTTTCTTCCCTTCCTTTCAGTGCAGTTACCTTTGGATAAGTTCCAAGTGGATCCCTGCTTTTTTTTAGAATAATCAACCTCTTTCAAGGACAGCCTTTCAGATGGGTTATTCTTTGAAACTGGAAAGTTCCTGTGTAACCCAAATACATTGCTAGATTATTTTTGTCATAAATCAGCACTCCCCTGGCTCACTAGATGGTCATAAGAATGTCTATTTTCTGTTAAACCTCATGTGTTTCTTGTAAATGCATGTATTGGTTTTTGGTCTTGAGGAATTGGCATGACTTTCTGAATTGTATCTCATGAAATCCAGGTATCCAATAGTTTCCAATGTGACTAGCTCATCTCATCTGTAAACCAAAATGTCTATATCAGTTTTGACCCTGAGGATATTAGGATTTACATTGGATTTCTTTGTGCTAAAATATCTTGGGGTGGGGTGGGGAAGGGGAGGGAAGAAGGAGCTAGAAATAGGGAAATTCCATTCTGTTCCATTGAATTGAAAATTAGAAAATATCCCTTACATATCCTAAGGATTTAGATATATTACATACATCTTCTCACTCAAGAGCCAAAAAATGTGCTAAATAATCAGTCCCATATATATCACACCTATGCGTATATATCACACAGTCAAAATGATCAATTCACAGGTTATAAAGAATACCTAAATTACATTAATACCCAAGCTAGGTGAATTACTTAATTGCTTTATAAATATTACTGTATTATCTTTTCAATAGCATTAGGTGGAAATATGCTATATCTATTTTCCAAACTAAAAAAAATATCTTTAGAAAATACTGAAGAAGTTAATGTATTTAAACTTACACAGACTGATTCCCAAATATGCAATACTAAAGTAAAAGAACACCAAATTTATGAAATAAGAAGCTAAACTAAAATTTAGGATAAAAGATACTCAAGACATAAGAGACCTTTGGTTTACAACACCTGTGTCCAGATAAAACAAACAGCCCACTGGCTTTGATTTTCTCTCAAATTCTGAACAACTGAGAAATGCATATCCTTACACGTATTTTAACATGAAAATATTCGAAGAGTTTATTTGATAATAAGCTAGATGTGTGTAATGAAAAGTTGGCTCCATGTGTTTGTTTTTCTTTGTTATTTTTCTTTGTTACTAAGCACACTATACTTAGTTTTAGCCGATAAAGAAATCACACTTATTTTTTCTCTCCTCTTTGGCTTTAGGAATAATTACTCAGCTGACAATGATCAAAGACTGAAAACTGGCCTGTTCCTAAAATACATCATGAGTCATTGCCTCATGTGGATGTAAATGAAAGCATCTCAGCCTCTCTGTTTTCATACAAAGAAATGTATTGTTTTGCTGACACTAAAAAAAGTGAACTGCAAGCAAGATGTGCATAATCTCTTACAGTGGAATTGCAACCACACTTGTTTGTAAAAACAAATATCAAACGATTTCTGCAGGATTGTCCACTGCATAGAAAGTTTGGACACTTGCATAATTCTCACTGAAAATAGACTAAGCTCTATGAATACTAAGCTTGCCAAATTATATACTTTCCTGCCAGTGCAGTAGGAAACGCAAAGGACCATTACTTTCTTCTCATTGACACAAACTCCATCAAATGCACAGCATACACAGTGTAATTAATGTTGTTCTGATTTATGTCATCAACAGCAGCAAAATATGCACAGAATGTTATGATGAATGAACCGTTACCATACGTTATTCTGAAAATATTCTTTGTACAGCTTATCATAGATCTAGCTGATTGTACTCCAGGTCTGGTTACAGGATTTCTATTAAGTCATGACTCAGAGTTCAGGCTTGAATTATCTACACTGAACATCAGCCTCTGTCTGCAGCTTAGAATGAGCCAAACAATTTTGTAGGATGGGGCACTTGTGCTTATGGGAAAACTATTAATACTTGAACTCCACAAGAAGTAGAATAAATTGAATTCTTCCAGTTTCTTTTTTACTGTACAAGATAGAGATGTCTTAAAAATTCAAATCCATTTTCAACATTATATTAGACATGCTGTAATCCCATGAAAGCTGACCAAAATGAAGGCATTTTAATTCTTGGATAATTCAGAAGTCAAAAGCCACTTCTCTAAAAACAGATCAAAGAATGTAAAGCTTTGGTGATCTCACAATTTCCAGTTTTTTTTTTTTTTTTAAAAAGAGTTTTTATGAATAGAACAAACCCTTTATTTTGATATAAAAGCAAAATTCCTGCCCAGACTTTAGTCGTTTTTAAAGACTTTTATCATAATTTATATACTAACACTGTTTTTCTTTTAATACAATAATTTGGTGGAATACTAATATTAGCAAGATTTTTTCCCCCAAGAAAAGTTTTAGCTTGAAGAAATAAGAAGTTGACAATAATAAGCATTGACTTTTGAAGATATTGTAGTGGCTGTACATTATATTAAATACTGTATTCTAGAAATATACAACTGACACAGAAAAAGAGATTAAGGGTCATTTGAAAAAGGACCACTTCCCAGTAGGAAATCTTATAAATCTCTTGTAAAATTAGATTTATACTGTCCTGCCTGATACTCGCAAGACATAATGAGTAGAATTTCTGAAAGAGCTGTTGTAGTCTATCTGCCAAGTGGAAAACTGTACCTCCAAAGCACTAATTAGACTGTTATCATAACTTACACAAACTATGAACCCAAACAGAAGGAATCCACTGGGACTAGTAGATTGCTCCTGATCTCCTGTTCACATAAATCCAACCCTAATGACTATGTTAACAGAGCTCATTTGGTGAAATGCAAGTCCACACCACATGTGCAATTTTAACTTCAGAAGGTACCTCCAAAATCAGGAGTGAAATGTTGATAGGGGAATTCTTTTCATGGCAATTGGGATCAATTAAACAGCTTGGCCAAATCAATCAGCGTGTTACACATTTACAAGTGAAAAGTGTTCTTCAAGAATGTTTTGTAAATAATTTAATTAAAATGAATCTTCCTAAGTAACTTTCTATTGAAGGAGGAAACTGAGGTTCTTAAAAATATAAATAACTTCATATAGGTTTTTATAATATATGCATGTATATTGTGCTCACAAACATTTATTTGTATTTGTAGGAGATATGTATGTATTCATGCAGGAAAAAAAGAGGTAGAAAAAATTGTTAGTGCACAGACTTCAGATGGAAGACATTTCTCTGAAAAATATTGATAGGAGTCCAAGTTATCTGTTACTTTGAAGTAGACCCAGCTAGACCTTTCCCATTTAATGAGCTCCCTGAAGAAGACCACAAGGCTTTTAAAATCAATATATGCTATATTTTTATAAGAAAGAAAGCTAGAATTTAGTAGTTCTTTTTGTACAGGGAAACGTTTTAGAATTCTTTTTATCCAAGGAATACAGAAATGTATATTTGTGCACCAGCTTCACCTTTCCCCATGTTTCCTCGCAGGTGGAAATTTACTTTCATACAATACTGTAATTAACTCAATGATCTTTAAAATTCAGTAAACTTTGTACACCCTTCTAGTCCCTAGGGAGCTTCTCATGTTGTTTCATCTAAATCTTGTCTGCTCAGTCCCTGTTTTTTACAGCAGCTTCATAGTCTCTGAACTCCATTTCCCCAGCGCCCCAGTTAGAAGACTTCTGTCACTGTCTGAAGTTTCTGATACTTTCTCTCTTTGTCCCCAGGTGATTCCATCTCATCTGATCTTTGTGAAACAGGAAAATATATCACCAGGAAGAAATATAAAACAAATCTCACCTGTCAAAATGACTAAAATGTGTAAGACAGTAGTTTAGAGAATAGAGATTGGGGAAGAGAGGTCTTTAAATGAGTCATGAAATTTCGGAAAAACAATAAGCAAACACTAAAATAAATCCTTGTATCTGCTCAAAAGAAGATGATATTCTTTCTTACGCAGGATCAAATCATCCTGTAGACTGTTTTTTCTAAGACAATTAAATGGTCATTTCCAGGCACTGAATTTAACTTAAACTAGACATAATGGTGAACAGAAGATACAATAAACCTTCTGTGTTCAGTGATCTGTGTTGTCTCCTCTTCATTCTTCATGAAGAATTTTCATTACTGCTTCATATAGTTTTGGAGCTTTCTTCAGCAGAAAATAATCTCAGAGTTGGCCCAGAAGTCATGAACAGAATGAACTTTAACAATTCTATAGTTTTTAAGCAAGTAGAATAAACGGTCCGCAAGATTTTTATGAAGTGGCACTGAACCATTTGTTGTGAAAGAATGAATTATGAACTTAAGTTCACCAAAGTTATCTTATTATGTTTATTTAAAAACAAAACAAGCAAACAAAAAATGTTCTTTTTCTGAAACACAGATGCTACATGTATGTTACCTGCAAAAAGATAGAGAAATTCACAACTGATGACCTCTTGCTCCTCAGCCCCAAAATTGTAATTGATTGCTCCGGTGGTCTGACCCAGCAGTGACTATCCTACTTTCTCTTACCAACAGTTCTATCCCATGATTTATGGGGACACAACAACAACAACAACAAACATTTTTATTCAAACAAGTCTAAATATAAAGCAGGTGGGAGTACCAATTTAAAAAACACAGTGACCATACTAAAACTCAGCAGCTACTGCGGAGGCATTGCTAGAATTTTTCTCTTGTCCTCAAGATACTTTATTAAGTGTAATCATAATCTCTTCGGATAACCCATTATTGTTTGGAATAGTACCATGTTAATACTAAGGAGTACTAATGGAGAACATGCTAGCCTCCAAAGGAAAGTCATGGTATTGTGATGATTTACTCGACATAACTGATGTGCAGCATTTATCTTCTATCTCTTATCCTGTGACAAGTGTGAGGTGATTTACATTTCTTTAGTCCTCAACAAATATGTGATAGAAGAGGATAAGGATTATTTGAACTATTTCACATTTGCCACAAACCAAGAGAACACAAATGGAAAATTACAATATGTTGAATGCCATTCAGTAATTTGTTATTGCCATGGAACTTGTCCATGTGCCTAAGCCCATAATTCTCTACCTCTTGAAATGAGATAATAATGCTTCTCTCCCCTTTTCATCTTAGATGACTGTAAATTCATCAGGACTAAGGGGGTCTCACATTAAGTGACTTATTTGCTGAAACTATTCATCCCACATTAATAAAGGAAGTTCAGTTAATGATATCTACTTTTCTTGGTTTATTCATTCAGATAAAAATAGAGGACTGTTGCCAGCTAAAGATGTTTCAGTTTCCAAATATTATCATGTGATAAATTACACACTGAACATGGGATATACCATCTGCAGTGCTTGACTCTCACAGTTTGACCATTCAACATTTTAAATGTTTGCTTAAAGCTCTAAATTCTTCAGGGTGACCTTTATGAAGAAATAAAATATAGAAATGGAAACTTTCTTCCCTGAAGTCAGCTAGCAACCCAAAGCTGGAGTAGGAACTAAGTAGATTTTTCAGACAATTCTCTGTGTATAATAATGCCCCGTTATATGTTAGGTGTACACAAAGAGCTATAGCAATTTTTGTGAGAGGACTTCATTTGTTCTCCAAATCTTTTAAAAGCATAATAATTTTTGCAGATTACAAAAACAAGTTTCACACTTTGTGTATTGAATTATGAAGTATATATAGAGAACGCTGGAAGCATAAGTGCATTTTTTGTGCATAAAATAGTCAATTTATGCTATTTTTGTAGGACCTGGTTGCTAATAATCCATTCAGAATGGAACAAGTTTTTCAGATTTAAGTCAGTGAAAGGAAATTGGCACCAGGACAAAAGACAGCTCATGAGCAGACACTTTCTGTAGTAGCCTCTTCCATCAGTTCAAAAAAAGCGTAAAAGCAGTGAGACCAGACAGGAAGCTTGCCACATACCATGTGCTATTCTTGGTGGAAAAATGCATTCCTGTCCTTGGCATCAAATTCTCACAGCACTAAATCTCAATGTGTGTGTGACTAGAGAGTCCTGGTTGCAAGATTATCATATTTGGGGAAGTCAGGTGAAAGGGCAAAACCAGTGTGCTAGAAACCAGTTTTGACACCAAGAAAGCAGAAATGGGCAGAATAATCTGAGAACAGACTTGTTTAACAGCTACTTTAAGAAGTATACTTCCGAAACATAAACGCAGTTCAGATACTTTCACATATGGGAATGGTGTATTACTAACTATTAAGCACAGCCAATAATTTCCATCATTAGAGTTTACATTCAGTTGTTTACAGTTTTGAGAAAACTAATATTTTAGGGTGAACTTCCACAGATCTGCCATAGGTTGCACATTTTCTCTGTAGGTTTCAATAACACCAAAATGTCCATGTTAACAAAATAAAACCAAACCTTGTAACATACTGACAGTTCATTTCTGAATCTGAGAATATATACGTTGAATTCTTATCAACCCTCTCTTCGAAAAGCTTGAAAAAAATTGGAATATAGCCTTTTTGTCAGTGACTATTCATCCAATTATAGCCATTTATTGTGGGTTAACCCAGCAGGCAGCAAAGTACCACACAGTTGTTCCCTCAGCACCCCCTCACAGTGGAAAAAAACAATGAAGGAGAAGTCACGGATTGCGATAAAAGACTTTTTGCTAAGACAGACAAGGAAGATAAAGGGAAAATAAAAATAGTAATGATAGTAATAAATATTTCCAAAACTAGCAGTGCACACTGCAATTGATCAATACCCACTAACTGATTCCCAGCCAGTCCGAGCAGTGGCTGCCCCCACTGGCTAAATCCCTACAAATCCCCCATCCTCACATGATATCATATGGTATAGAATATCCCTTTGGCCAGATTAGGTCAGCTGTCCTGATTCTGTTCTTTCCCAGCAACTTGTGCCCCCTCGGCCCCTCTTTGCTAGTAGGACAGTACAAGAAGTTGAAACGTCTTTATCTCTGTACAGCCACTGCTCAGCAACAACTGAAACATCAGTGTGTTACAAACATTGCTTTTCTCCCAGAGCCAAAACAGTCATAGCAGACTCTACGAAGGAAGAATCAACTCTGTCTCAGATGAAACCAGGACACTATGTTATAAAACTGTTAAATATTGATCAGTTCCCTGTTGAAGTTATAGAAAAAAATGCTGACTGAATGAGTAGCTTTTGTCTGGCCCCTGTGCAGACAAAATGCACCATTCCTTCCAAAATGAATTAGCTTATTTCAGACTAAAACTAGAGGAAAAATGAGATTTCCCTTTCAATATCTACCCACTCTTGAAGTTGAACACAGGGCCTGTAAACAGGGGGCCCATCTCTCCAGCACTGCCAAATGTGCAGGGGAAATCTAAAGGAAACAGAATGGGGCAGGGTGGCCACTGGTGAGGTGAAAAACTGGCAGAAGGCAAAATGGAATGAACAGGATCTGAAAGGTGCCACTTGAACCTTGATGAGGTGAGAAGGTTGAACTAAGATTGAGGAGAGTGGTTTCAGCTCTGTATCTGTGCTTTGCTATCTTTTGCTGTGTAGCTCAGTGGCAAAATATATGGGTGTTCTTGAATCTTACTCATGTAAAGCATAACAACCTGTGACTGCAGACAGCTAATAGGTGGTGCCAGAATAAAGCTTATTCAAACTTGTTAACAACTGAGAAAATTGTCATGTAAT
The DNA here is from genome assembly GCA_024606505.1 of Aquila spilogaster. Taxonomy (NCBI): domain Eukaryota; kingdom Metazoa; phylum Chordata; class Aves; order Accipitriformes; family Accipitridae; genus Aquila; species Aquila spilogaster. The sequence goes on along the minus strand of JANHGO010007405.1, from coordinate 6,981 downwards.
GGAGTTGTTGTTTTAATCGTTCTGTTTTGTGAAATGTTGACACTACTCATCCAAAAAAACTGTTGAATTTTCAAAAATTATGAAATAGGAATGATTCTTTTTCATTTAAAATATGATGTGATTTTTAAATATAAAACTGTTTTGTTTGTGCCAAGGGACATATCATATACATGTGCAAGATATTTAATTAACTTTACACGAGTAACCTGACAGGTAATATTTCTTTAACTACCACGGTTTATTGTTTCAATAATCTTATTTTAGCACATAAGTTTTACATTTACCAAACACAGTGCAGAAATGACCATTATCTTGATCTGCTATGGACTGATTTGGATTTGCTGTTTTTCACAGGATTACACTGCTTGATGAGAAGTCCAAAAAGCTACAGTTAAAAAGAAGTGGCAATATCATTTTTCCACAATTGCAAGACAGTTGCTGTGCTTTCACAGACAATGTTTCATGCTGAATCTAGTAAACAGCCCTATTTAATACTACTGCTTAAAATTACTGAACTTTGCCTCAGTTGCAGGTATTTACTGGGGCACATTGCAGCCATTACATTGATGTAGAAGCCGCTCGAATAAGATAATTCTCAGTGTAGCAATTTTTGAAAAATTTTATCAATTTGACGTGCTCTTTGCCAGAAATAAAAGACACAATTATAAACAAAACAACAAAAAGGAAACAATTCCACTGACCCTTTTTCTTATTTTTTTTTTCCTAAGGTCAGAAGAGAATTCCTGTAATGAAGTTCCTACATAGTCCCCAGAAGGTATCTGACTTCAGCAACTTCTTTTTTTCACAGACTTCTGAGGTACTGTGTGGTTTATAATTCATGTTCTTGCACAAAGTGCACCAAAACAATACATATTTGAACTGAAATAAATATAAGATATACTGTCATACATAGACTGAATACTACACATTGAGAAAAAATAACTTCCCAAAGCACACATTCTTTATAACATATTTAAAGTAACATACAGTGACAGTGATGCACTGTTTCTATACATCGATACATCACTGTGTAATGAAAATTGTAATGCTGCAGTTCCTATCAGAATTATGCATTGGGAAGTACACTGCTTAATATTCATGTGTTGGGGGGTGAAATACAAATCCCATTGGAATGCAAAAAGGTAGCTAATGAGAAAATGTTAATGAATTGCACTGTAAAGATTGATGGCCTTACTGTTTCACTTGCATCACATGACAGTGAACTTAACAGAGATAAGACCATTGTGCTTTCAAAAAAGCATAAGAAAAAGTCATTTTCTTATGAAAAAGACAGAAAAAGAAATTAGAAGTTATCAACTCACTCTCTACATGTTCAATTTTATCCTTCATTCTAACATAAAGTAATATCAAACCCCTTTCATATATTTGAGCTATAACATTCATAACATTTTACAAAACTGTACTAAATTATATGAAAGAGTAATTTCTCTGTGAGAAGTTAAGTCATTGCTGCAGAATGTGCTTTGAAGTGCTAGCTGCTATTAAAAAATGAAGACATGGTGATCAGCAGGTTGCCATGCTAAAGCACAACGTAATTTGACAGAAAATAAACCCCCTTCTGTTTCAGTTTTTCCTTAGATATCAGAGAGGATGAGGGCAGCTGAGCTTAGATGCTGAATGATGCTCAATCCAGTGCTATACGTCCAGTGGTGTTCAGTATATGAGTGCACTGTCCAATTTGTCTAATGCATCCAAATGGACTCTCATTACCACTCTTAAGAGTTCAGGCTGCACCCAGGCTAAGAACTATTATGGCTAGGTTAGTGAAGAGTGAAGTTTATTAAAGAAATACAATTACTGATTCACAAATAACACACTGCTGAATTCATCTAGCAGAGTCCAAATGGACTCCCATGACCACTCTTAGAGGGTTTGATCTGTGCCCAGATTAAGAACTCTCATGTCTAGACTGATGAATAGTGCTATTTATTAAAGGAATAGATTAGAGTTTATTTGGATTACAGGTGATAAATAAACTGACTGCAAAGCATGTGAGTTTAACCAAGAACATGAATAATATGGCTGACCACAAAGGGATTAAGTTATAAACAACTCTATTGAGTTTTCTGAGTTTCCTGGGGAAGCACGCCGTATAATCAAGTGTGCAAATCTTACCCAATAGACATTTCTATGGGGAGAAGAGAGACTCAGTTGACTGGTCCCATATGTCAGAGGTGGTCTGTGTCTGACATCCAATGGTTTCTTCCCTGACATCTTCCCTCTTTTGAGCCATTTTAGTACTATGTCTTATTTTTCAGGTGGAGCTTTAGTGACTGTAGTCATACATACCTTTGTTTATGACTGATGAAAAATTATCTCACCTCACTTTTAAAGATAGAAGTTAAAAAAAATTCAAAGCACAGGCTCAGTGAGGGATGGTCGCACCTTAGAAGCAGGTAGCTTTTGGAGTGGAGGTGTGTTTCAGTGTTATAAGTGTATAATGAATGTATAATGAGTAAAGTTCACCCAAAAGACCATACATTGTCAAGAGATGGCAGACTGTTGGCCCAGGGTAGCAAATATATAGCTTATCAGTTCCATAGTACCATCAGGTTCCCATCTATCACAGAGTGTGTCTACAGTTTCTTCACTCTGCTCTGCTCTCTGTGCCATTCCTCTTAGAGTTATCACATCAAACCCCTCTGATGTTGCCAACACCTGAAGTTGGCTAGGGAACTTCTGTGGAATGGATACCTTGCATACCAGCTACACTCTGCTTTTGTACCCCTGTGAACAGTGCTGTACCTAAAATTTCCAGTGAACAATGCTGTACCTTAATTTCCAAGTCACCTGTAGCAATTATACTACATAGGTCCTTTGTGAGGCCTATTTTCCTTGTTATCAAAGTTCATCTTATCATGGACCAGAGGGAGTTTTTTGAGACAAGTGGTTCATATAAACATTCTGCTATATTCAGATAAGACCAAACCTAGTATTTTTTCCCCTAAAATTCAAGATTCAAAATTAGTATAGTACTTTAAAAAAAGAATGTAAAAAGTTAAATCTATTTTTAACTTCCAGTGCTAACATTCTGAATTAAGGTCATTATAAAATAAATCTTCTATCTCTGTTAGTGGATAGGAATCTCTAATGAAGGTATTTAAAATGACTGTCCCAATATGATACATTTAATCATTACAATGGCCAGAAACAAATGTCATCTTGTAACAGTGACGCAGAAGAAAATGAACAGGACATGAAGCCTTCAGCCTACATGAAATTTAAACCACTCTTAAAAGCTGAAGCATATCTCCTGAGGAACAGACAGTCAAGGGTATACCAAATCTGTTCTTCACTTTTTAATCTGACATTCTAACAGACTTCCAAATAGTTTTCTTGGGCTCAACCATTATTTTTATGACATTCAACACTGTCAGTATAATTAGTCTAAAAGATCATTTAGTGATAGATGATTAATATGTTGGCAAAACTTCCATTACTCAAACAGAAAGGAAAAGATTATCTGCTTGGATCATTAGGTTTTATCACAGGATAAAGCTGATATTAAGGAGAAGATTCTACAGGATTTAAAAGTCACCAACATACTATCTTTTACATCAAATTCAATTTTTTTTTCCTCTCTAACATAAAGATATTGCAGCATATCTGTGTGTAAGATGAAATAAACTGTACCAAAGCTCTGTTGATAATAGAGAATAGAAATGAAAAGCATACATTAGATTAGAACAATGTGCTGTTGGATATAAAGGTTGTAATCACAGATCGCACACTCTGTCTGCGACAAAATGCGTATTTACATTCTGCTGTTGACCATGAAGGACAATTATTACTTTATAGATTCAATTAACTACAATACCAGGGGAAAAAAATACTTGTAAAAGACGTATTAGATTTTATTATTGAAGTCTCATCACTGTAAATGAAAATGCCCAGTAATATGAAGAAGAAAAACCAGAAGCCCCAGGAACTTCACATGAAGAGTGCCCTGAGCCCCCTCATCCTGAGGTTGTCCCTGAAAAACTGTGACTATTACTCCTGGTGGGAAGTCTATCCACAGTCAAGAACACTCCATCACAGTGCACACTGCAGACTGAATGGGGTTAGAGGGCTTGTTACGGAATGCTGGGTGATGCACATTTTGGGATTGCATAAAATTTAATATAGGACGTTTGAATAAGATTATAGGAATGTGTAAGAAACTTTGGAACATTTAGGGAAAGGACCAAAGATATGGAAAGGAATGCACTGAGGTGTTTTGAGAAGGAACAAGTATGGAATCATAGAGGGATGCAGAAATACAAGAAGGACTATTCAAAGCAAGATAAACAGCTTGGAGCTGTGGAGCTGTAGAGCAAGATAAACAGCATGAGAAAGCAAAGCTGAGAACCAAGGACATCTCCAGAATAAAAGGAAAACAAAGTCAAGTATGCTGCTTGATGGCTGTGTGATGACCCTGACTGGAGGAAGAGTGCATGGTGAGGAACGACTCCTGACGCTGATTGGATAAGCACCTGCATGCACAGTTAAGGAGTGTTTGTGGAGTGTTTTGTTGACATGTAAAGGCAGGTGGATAAGTTAAAAGAAAACTTGTGAGTGTATATAAGGGATATTAGAACCTGTAATAAACGATTTGGGTCATTCACATCTGAGTCCGTGCCTCAGATGTTGAAGAGGGAAAAAGGGAGAAATAGGATCAGAGAACTGAAAATAAATGACTGAGCTCTGCACCTGATCATGACAGTGTTTGTTATCTTCTTAATAAATCCTGTTTGCAATGATCTGTGTGAGCGTGCTCTCTGTTCTGAGTAGGCATGTGTGAAAGCTAGTGAACTTCAAGCTGGACCAGTGACAAGTATGATAATCAGCCAGAGTAGAACCACAAACCTCTAGCATTTAGATGTCTAAACTACAAGGAAATGGGGGTTCTATTGGTCATCTACTGGATGAATCATCTAAGGCTGCTCTAGAATGATCTATATTTCATGTATATGCATATATAAGTTCTACATAGTGGACTTCGGCCACCCTTTATCAGTAGAAGAGGACGAAGAGAATCAGACTGTCCATAATGTTTATGTATGTATGTGCTGTGTGCTTTTATGTGAGTGCTGCTAAGACTTGGCTTTGATCACTGTGGATAGCCATGTGTGTGGAGTTATCTATTAAGAGTTCATGTTCAGTTGAACTTTAGGACATGAAGCTATAGAAGTTTCACATTCTTTGAACTAGTGGATTTAGCAGTCTCTAACATTTAAAATTATTCCTAAACCTTTACAGCTTGAAATAATGACTCACTAGCACAGTATGTTTCTAGCAAACACCCACATTCAGAATCATATGCTCCATTTTAAAATCCCCACCCTCCCTCTCCACCCACATAATATAATTAAAGGAATCCCTTGGAAGTCCTCTTTACAAAATTATGACACATCTTCTACCAGAAGACATTAATTTTATCTGCAAAACTGCCCAAAAAGGATCTAAAACTTTTTATGTTGCATATTTTAATAGAAATTTTGAAGAGAGAATCAGGAGTGTCTCTACCACAACAAACCAGTGGTATATTGCATTGGCTGTCATCCATAAAAATTGTGGAGAGGAGAAAGTGTTTCTCAAATGGCAAAATATGAAAGAGTAATGAATATGTTAGTTCCCTTCCTTTTTTCTTCTTCCTTCTGCTATATGCCTGTGATAGCGTGTTGACTTGTGATCATCACATTCAAACTGTACAAATGATCTGGTGTTTCACTTAGCTCATGTCTTTGAGTGTACTCTTTGGCGTTTTCAGAAACCATTCCTATGTAAACACTGAACTCCATTTTCACAGTTTTATTAAATTTTTGAGACTTAAATAGAAAATGCCATTTCACCTGAAGTTGATGACACATTTACTGTCTTATTAGACTTTCAGCAGATGAGTGGGAAAAACACTAATTATAGATACTAGACAGCACTACAACTTGCTAAATTATGACTGATGTAGCCTAATGCAAACTATGGCCTCATTTCTTAGGATTCATTTTGGGATAAATTAACTACATTAAGCCCCAAATCCAAGCAAAACAAATATGCAGCTATCCACAAATGTACCCTGAAACTTATGCCAGTTGGCAGCAGCTTACTCGACAGTCAGGAGCTCCCAAAAGATAACACATACCTCACATCATAGCCTGGAGAGAGATGACTGCAACAGCATTCCATGGATTTGCCAACATAGATCATTCTTCAGCTTTAGGCAATGTAAGAACTAATTTTATCACTAGGACTTCATGATATGATTAAGAAACGAAATCTCTTTTTGTGTAATTGATAATCACTAATCATTCAATTAACAAAACATAATCACTGTTGAAAAGATTTAACTATATATTTTAGTCTGTTTATGTTTGGAAATCAGTAGTTGTGTGGGTAATTACTTGATTTAATTTATCATAGAATCATAGAATTGCTCAGGTTGGAAAATATCTTCAAGATCATCAAGTCCAACCACAACCAAACCATACTACCCTAACTCTAACAATCCACTGCTAAATCGTGTCCCTGAGGACCACATCCAGATGGATTTTAAACACATTCAGGGATGGTGACTCAACCACCTCCCTGGGGAGCCTATTCCAGTGCTGAACAACCCTTTCTGTAAAGAAGTTTTTCCTCATATCCAACCTAAACCTCCCTTGGCACAACTTGAGGACATTTCCCCTTGTCCTGTCACCTGTCACCAGTGAGAAGAGACCAACTCCACTCTCACTGCAATCACCTTTCAGGCATTTGAAGAGAGCAATAAGGTCTCCCCTCAGCCTCCTCTTCCCCAGACTAAACAGCTCCAGTTCCTTCAGTCACTCCTCATAGGGCATATTCTCCAAGCCCTTCACCAGCCTTGTTGCCCTTCTTTGGACCTGCTCCAGCTCCTCAATGTCCTTTCTGTATTGAGGTGCTCAAAACTGAACACAGTACTTGAGGTGGGGCCTCACCAGTGCTGAGTACAGGGGGAGGATTACT